>CM045062.1:1389680-1464680 GCA_024542945.1 allo-octoploid hybrid of Carassius auratus x Cyprinus carpio
CATTGCTTCCGTTTAACGGGTCACACGACCAATTACTCAAGGCTTTAATTAGAAGTAAAAAAGAAGTGACAAGATTTATGCAAATGTAGTCATTAATATGCAGGCTAGAAATCGACTGCCTAAATGAGAACCCCCATCACTGGGGGGTGGAGCCTTATTAATAGACAATTAAAAAATGCAATTACTTTAAAATACATATTTATTGATGCCGGGCCACACAGAGAAGGAGAGGGCTCGTAAAACAGCAGAGTTTTGTTTTGGGCTCGTGTCATGTTTAGCTGCTGCCATCTGAGGCTCATTAATAACAGCTCTAATATCTGCAGGGCTTTTGCTTTTTAATTAGATTTGAGGAGGAAGTTTGGTGTTAATTACTTTTTACACTTTTAAAAGAATGTGAGGCAGAAAGAGACTTTAACACATGACACTTTCAATCAGTGTCAGAAATAAAGATGTGCAGAATTACAGATTTATAAACACTGACGGCTTGATGGATTGTCTGAACTGAATCAGTCTGCAGTTGACCCTTTGCTAAGACTAGTGTTATTGTAGTATTTTTTTATGTACTATTATAATTTCCATATTCATATTTTGAATGATCTTTATTTTATATTTTCGTATTTTCAGTTTTCATTTTAAATTAAGTAATTTTGCTTTGTGCTTTTGCCATTTTATCTCTATTTAGGTTTAATTTTATTTCAATTCAAATGTATTTATTTCCATTTTTCAGTTTATTTCCCATAATTTTAGTGCTTCAGCTGAAACTTATTTCAGTTTGTTGCAGTACAAAACTGCTTGCATTGTTTTTAATCTAATATTTGTATTTTTTCCAGCTTTATTTCAAATTTATTTTTAATAGTTTTAATTTTAGTTAAGTTTTGTTTTTTATTTCCATTTGTTTATTTCCAGAAATTTTAGTACTTAAACTTATTTCTCTTAGCTGTCAAGGCAGCCTTTATTATTTTCCCTTACTTAAGTTTTTATCTATTTTTTTTTTAAATTCAGCTTTATTTCTATCCACAAAAATGTTTTAATAGTTTAGTTCAGTGTTAGCTTTAAGTTTTAATTTTATTATTCATTTTCAAGTTTATTTCCAGTCTTTTAGTGTTTCATCTTAAAATTATTTAATTTGTTTATTTTTGTTTTCATTAAGCTTTTACCTAATATTTATTTTACAGTTCAGTTTTTTTCAATTAACCAATGTTTTTAATGGTTTTAGTTTGGTTTTATTTCCATTTTCTAGTTTTTCATTTCTGTCTGTTTCTGCTACTAAAAAAAAAAAAAATGTTCACTGTTTTCCTTGCAATTCCGGAAATGCATGATAAACTCAAGCCAGAATTACAAGTTTATATCCCACATTTCTTAAAAAAAATATATATATATATTTATTTATTTATTTATTTATTTATTATTATAATTATATATATTATTATAATTATTATAATTATTATATATTATTATTATTATATTATATATTATATTATATATATTATTATTATATTATTATTATATATTATTATTATTATTATTATATATTATTATTGTATTATTATTATTATTATTATTATTATTATTATTATTATTATTATTATTATTATTATTTTTAATTCAGTGGCAGTAACAGGCTTCCTTAGTTTCCGGTAATTTTGTGGTTCAACTCACAAACTTATCAGTTTGTTGCCAAAACAACATTTATAATTCTTGTTTACTTGTAGTCTTTATGAAAGTCCCTGATATGAATCAGTTTTTCCGGTGTTTGTGTGTGAAGTGTTCAGTGTGAGGCACATCATTGTTTCTCTCTCTGTCTTTGCTGACAGTGTAGAATTTGATGTAATTACAGTGAGTTGGCAGATGGTCCAGCGCAGTCCCACATCAGGTAACTGTGACAACCGCCTCCGTCTCCCGGCTGCCCACAACATTACATCTTCCCAGCGAGAGCCTGTCTCTCTCAGAGGACACGGAGACACTGCAGTAACACTGACCAGTTCACAGCAGGGTTTATCAAACAGGGCTTAATGAGCTAATGATAAACAATGATATCCAATGTTAAATTAAAATAAATAAATGGGATTAAACACTAACAATTATCAATTTAAAAGATGCAGTTTAACAGTCCATGTTGTGAGATGATGGTTACATGATTTGAAGTACATTATTACAGTTATTATGATCATCAAATATTTATTTTTATTTTATAATAGTTTTTATTTTATAGGACCATTTTAGTAATTTTTATATTTAGAGTTAGAATGTACTACTACTGCTAATAATTGTCAACATAAGAGAACTGAATGCATTGTTAAATTAAAATGAATGCAATGGAAAAAATTTAATTTAATTTAAAATGCTTTCTAAAAATTAAATAAATTCCAAATAAAAAAAAAATCTAAAAAATCTAAATGAAATGTTTTCTAAAAAAAAAGTGTCATGTGACCATTAATCAACACTTACATTTAGTCATTTAGCAGATGCTTTTATCCAAAGCGACTTACAAATGAGAACAATGGAAGCAATCAAAATCAACAAAAGAGCAATATGTAAGTGCAAATGACAAGTCTCGGTTAGCCTAACACTACACGTAGCAAGATATTTTATTTTACACACACACACACACACACACACACACACACACACACACACACACACACACACACACACACACAAACACTGAACAAAATTATAAACACAACACTTTTGTTTTTGCCCCCATTTTTCATCAGCTGAACTCAGAGATCGAAGACTTTTTCTATGTACACAAAAGGCCTATTTCTCTCAAATATTGTTCACAAATCTGTCTAAATCTGTGTTAGTGAGCACTTCTCCTTTGCCGAGATAATCCATCCCCCTCACAGGTGTGGCATATCAAGATGCTGATTAGACAGCATGATTATTGCACAGGTGTGCCTTAGGCTGGCCACAATAAAAGGCCACTCTAAAATGTGCAGTTTTACTGTATTGGGGGGTCTGGGGGGTCTGAAAACCAGTCAGTATCTGGTGTGAGCACCATTTGCCTCACGCAGTGCAACACATCTCCTTCACATAGAGTTGATCAGGTTGTTGATTGTGGCCTGTGGAGTGTTGGTCCACTCCTCTTCAATGGCTGTGTGAAGTTGCTAGATATTGGCAGGAACTGGAACACGCTGTCGTATACACTGATCCAGAGCATCCCAAACATGCTCAATGGGTGACATGTCTGGTGAGTATGCTGGCCATGCAAGAACTGGGATGTTTTCGGCTTCCAGGAATTGTGTACAGATCCTTGCAACATGGGGCCGTGCATTATCATGCTGCAACATGAGGTGATGTTCGTGAATGAATGGCAGAACAGTGGGCCTCAGGATCTCGTCACGGTATCTCTGTGCATTCAAAATGCCATCAATAAAATGCACCTGTGTTTGTTGTCCATAACATACGCCTGCCCATACCATAACCCCACCGCCATCATGGGCCACTCGATGCACAATGGTGACATCAGCAAACCGCTCACCCACACAACGCCATACACACTGTCTGTCATCTGCCCTGTACAGTGAAAACCGGGATTTATCCGTGAAGAGAACACCTCTCCAAAGTGCCAGATGGCATCGAATGTGAGCATTTGCCCATTCAAGTCATTTACGATGACGAACTGCAATCAGGTCAAGACACCGATGAGGACGACGAGCATGCAGATGAGCTTCCCTGAGACGGTTTCGCAAACCGATTGTTGCAGCAGCTGTCCGGGTGGCTGGTCTCAGACGATCTTGTAGGTGAAGATGCTGGATGTGGAGGTCCTGGGCTGGTGTGGTTACACGTGGTCTGCTGTTGTGAGGGCCGATTGGATGTACTGCCAAATTCTCTGAAATGCCTTTGGAGACGGCTTATGGTAGAGAAATGAACATTCAATTCACGGGCAACAGTTCTGGTGGACATTCCTGCAGTCAGCATGCCAACTGCACGCTCCCTCAAAACTTGCGAAATCTGTGGCATTGTGCTGTGTGATAAAACTGCACATTTTAGAGTGGCCTTTTATTGTGGCCAGCCTAAGGCACACCTGTGCAATAATCATGCTGTCTAATCAGCATATTGATGTGCCACACCTGTGAGGTGGATGGATTATCTCGGCAAAGGAAAAGTGCTCACTAACACAGATTTAGACAGATTTGTAAACTAACATATATATATATATATATATATATATATATATATATATATAAGAATACTTTGCACATATATAATATAATATATAATATATTCGTTCTATATCCCGCGATCCAACAGAGGATAAGAGGTACGGAGAATGGATCAGTTTTTATAGGGAAAGACTGCTTCGTTAAATGTTTAGCCATGTCACTACTAGTTTTTTAACTAATCAATCATGTTAACGACTTTACAGCACTAATTGTGAAATTCACTGACACTGTAGTAGGGTAGTTTTGTGAAAACCTCTAAATGGTTAATTATAGACAGAAACCCAACTGTTCCCCACTCATGTTGGTCTGAAAAGGTAAACGGGTGTTTCGTGTCTCGGGAGACTAGCGTAAATTGACCGACAGCATCATCTGCTGTTTTTGGAAAAGAAAGTTGCTCGGTTGCATTTGTGAGAAAATCTGCCTGCATGCATTTATGAGAAAATCAAGCCAAGTTTCCTCATAAAAAGGCAAATAAGTCTCACAGTTGTAACACACAATGCATATATTTGTCCATACCTGTGCATTTTCTCTCAAATAGTTTTGTATTTGCAAATCACTTTGTGATGATTCGAAAGTCAAATTTTTCTTTGCAAAGCAGATTGTTTATTTACAAAGCGCTGGATTTGTTTGAATGTTGTCACAAAATTTGCTCCATACAGCTTCACCTCCAGAAGAAGTGTTTAAGGTTTGTTTTATGAATCTTTGCAAATCGCCTTTCCTAATAATGTGCTAGTTAGCAAGTTTCACGATGAATGTGGCTAAAGTTTACCGTCTCTTAGAGAGCAGCTCGGAAGAGAGGGGTGTGGTCAGCAGAGCTCATTTGCATTTAAAGCGGCATGCAACAATATGGCTTGCTCTGAAAAGAGCTGTTTTTAACAGGGTACAAATGGTGTTTTTTACACTACCAATGAGAAATTTTAACCAAAGTATGTAGGAGACGTTTCATTAAGACCCTAAAGAATCATATCAACTGTCAGAGACGCACGTCGTCACGGTGACCGGCTCATGGGGAGGGACAGATTCTGATTGGCCATTTCACGGTTTGCAGGTTTAAGAAGCCAAATGTTAAAATGAAACCTCACTTTCACTCCACCTGAGATCCTTCGCTTTCACGATGAATACGAGCAGCAGAAAGAGAAACCGGGACACAAAGTTTGATTTTTGATGCCAAAATGCATAAAAGCAAGCAACAACATTCTGGTTCTTCAAATCTCACACATGGACCGCGAGAAACGGAGAGAGCACAGGGAAGACGGGAGGAAATAGACTGAAAAGAGGAAACAAACAGAGATCAGGAAGCTGCACCTCGGGTGGCTGGGTAATTACCATGGAAACGGCTCCATTTCCCTGTGCATTATGGGCTGCGTTTGTGTCCCTGAAGGCGAACTGTAGTTTAAAACATGACAACATGAACAGAATGAGCAGAATATGACTCTGTTCACATGGTTCTACTGCACACTGTTGTACACACTAGATCAGTGATTCACAAACTTTGTCAGATGTAACCCTGAAAGCTAAAGGGATAGTTCACCCAAAAATGAAACTTATAGCAAAATTTGGTAGTTTTGTATGTTGTTTGAGGGCTGGCATCATCTGAGGTCCTCTGAGGGGTTTATTGGACTTCTTTTAGACTGTTGAACAGAAACACCCGCCCACTGCATTATGAAGCTTGGAAGAGCAAGTATTATTTTTAATATAACTCCGACTGGATTCGTCTGAAAGAAGAAAGTCATATACACCTAGGATGCCGTGATGGTGAGTAAAACATAGGCTAATTTTAATTTTTGGGTGAACTACCCCTTTAATGGTCACATAACATACAGCAAAACAAATTTTATATTCATCTTACTTTGGACATTTTTTATTTTAAGTTAATTCAAAATTAAATTAATTTTAATTTCAAATTTCACATTTGTAGTAATTTCTTTTGTCTTTAAAATTCTGTATTTAAATTTTAGTTTCAAATAAAATGTTTAATCATATTAGTCTTTTATTTTGATGTTTTTTTAAATAAATTGTTTTTCAAACACTTCAATAACTGTTTAACTGTTGTGATTTTAAAATTATGCATTTTAGTTGTTCAGATATTTAATGTTTTTAAATGTATTTTATTTCAAATAAAATTAGCTTTTTATTAATGATTTATTTTTATTATTATTTATATTATTTTTTTTTACTAATTGTTTTATATTGGTTGTTTTACTTTAACATTCTTTATTTTTCACATTTTTATGATTTATCTTAATATTGTGTCTGCTGATTATAATCCTGCTTTTCCTGTTTAAACAGTGCATTATGTTGCCTTTAACACCAGGTCATGAGTTTGATTCGCAGGGAATGCATAAACTAATCACTTGTACACTGTCTATGCAATGCAAGTCTCTTTGGATAAAACTATCTGCCAAATGCGTACATGAAAATTCTCCTTCTACATTTTCTCTTTCAGTTCATGTCAGGATTTATGGGTAATGTTCGAAGCCGTTTAGATGGAATTGTTTGCTTTGCACATTTAATGCATTCACTTTGTTTTTAGAAGCTTGAATGTTTGTCCACTGGTCATCTCAGTTGTTGTTTGTTTATGCTTCGTGTGTGTGTGTGTGTGTGTGTGTGTGTGTGTGTGTGTGTGTGTGTGTGTGTGTTTAGAGGCCTGTGGTGTGTCAGGACCCCATCACTCTTGATTGTGTGTTTGTCTGACATGGCCCTCAGTGTTGTGAGTAGCTCAATTACCCAGAACCCCCGGCACAGCGGTTTATTAGGAGTGATGGAGGGATGGCACACATCGGACAGCACGTCTGTTCCATTTCCCACAAGGCTGTTCACTTGCCTCTCATATAATTCAGCATCTGGAGTGGTGGAGATGGACATGAGTGAAACAGAGGGATGAGAACGATCCACAGCTGAGAAAAGAGCAAGAAAGAGGCGTTTAATGAGGAGAAAGTGACGTGCTTTTATTTACATTTAGTCATTTAGCAGACTCTTTTATCCAAAGAGACTTACAAATAAGGACAGTAGAAGCAATCAAAACCAACAAAAGAGCAAATGATACACAAGTGCTATAACAAGTCTCAGTTAGCTGTTTAAGAGTTAGTTTAAGAAGAGCTAGTTTAAGAAAACAAGCATTTAGTAAGTTAGCAAACATTAATGCTTTGAATTTTATGCGAGTAGCTATTGGTAGCCAGTGCAAATTGATAAACAGAGGTGTGACGTGCATTCTTTCAGCTCATTAAAAATGAATCTTGCTGCTGCGTTCTGGATTAATTGTAAAGGTTTGGCTGGAAGACCTGCCAAGAGAGCATTGCAATATTTGCTAATTGGAGCACTTTTTTGTGGTTTATTTTAATTTCTGGTATGACTGCAGTTCAGCTTGAGCTACAGGAGTGAAGCAGTGGAGATGAGACGAGGTTTCTTCATCATCATCATCATCATCATCATCATCATCAGATCAATAGAAGTGCTTTGAGTAAAGCTGCAGATTCATAAACATGCCAAGAATTGAAGGTTTGTTTGTACCAGAGTCAAATGTTCTCACTAAAAGTGAGGTTTAACTAAAATGTATTTGTTTTTATAATTATTTTAGTTTATAATGTCTTTTTAATAAAGATTTTTTAAATTATATTTCATTATATATTAATGTTTTCTAAAACGTTTTTATACAAGTTTTTGTTTAATCTCTTCTTCTAACAAAAGCTGCATTTGTTTGACCAAAATAAAGGAAAATCATTTATATTGTGAGATATTATTGCAATTTAAAGTAGCTGTTTTCTGTGTGAATATCTGTTAAACTGTAATATATTTCTGTGATCAAAGCTGTATTTTCATCATCATAACTCCAGTCTTCAGTGTCACATGATCTTCAGAAATCTTTCTAATGTGCTGATTTGGTGCTCAAGAAACATTTCTGATTATTATCAATGTTGAAAACAGTTGTGCTGCACAATATTTTTGTGGAAACTGTGAAGCATTTTATTTTTCAGGATTCACAGATGAATAGAAAGTTCAAAAGAACAGCATTTATTTGAAATAGAAATCTTTTGGAACAATTTTAAATGTTTTTACTGTCACTTTTGATCAATTAAACATATTCTTGCTGAATGAAAGTGTTTTTTTACTGAATGAAAGTGTTGTCTTACTCCAGGCTACTGAATGGTACTATGTATGCGGACAAACTCTTTTCAACATTGATAATAATCAGAAATGTCTCTTCAGCAGCAGATCGGCTCCTAAAGGGTCCACATGGTTGCAAGTAAATCTCATGATGTGCATTTTGGGTTTGGAGATCATTAACCTGACAGAAAATCAGTGGAAGTCTCTGAGAAGAGCTCTCTGATGTACAGTAGTCTCTCTGTGTGTGATTTGCCGTGTCAGCTGTTTACTGTAATATGAGCATAAGAGGTAATTGCAGATTTCATCTCAGAGCCCATTATGCATTTTACCGTATTAATTTTTGATGAGTGTTTTTGTGTGTGATTCAGATTTATACAGGCTGTCATATAGATCTGAAACACAGGTCCAGATGTGTCCAGCTGATGCTGATGATGGGGATATTACTGATTAAGCTCTGCTATCATCGTACTGTTTACAAAGATCAAATCTAGAGTCTTCTATCAAATCATGAGGATTGCAAAAATGAATGTATGATTTCTTAGCACCGACAAAGCATAGTAAATGTAAACAATCAATCAACTGACTGCTTACGGAAAGACCGGTGAATAGTGCGTAAGAAAAGATTAATAGACAATTGTTTTGTATTGCAGGTTTTCTGAAATGTTGTTTAAATACAGTATACATAGAGGAATTATCACAAATTTTTCATACGTTTCCAGAACAGAGGCTTTAATATTGGTTCAGAATTCTTGTTTAATTTTATCGTCATATGGGAGTTTAAGAATTTTCCAGGAAGGATTTTGGATTTCTCTCTTTATCACTCCATAAATTAGACAACGCTGTCAACATCCAATGAAAAAATGCATTTATGCACATTTATTTGTAGTTAACTACTGTATATTAACCCTGTTCGGTACGCAGTGAAAGATGAATTCTTCACGTGTTCATGTTTCACACACATGACTGGAAGTGAGTGGAGTTTAACCACAGCTTCAGTCCAGCAGGGAAATAAAACACCTGAGTTAAACAGCACCTGATTTGTTGATAAACCCTCATGGGAAACACACACACACACACACACACACACACACAGTTGTGTTGAACTACAGTGAACAGAGACACAGAGGAGGAGAGATGGATCCGTTCTGCTCTATTTCCATCAGGTCTTCTCTCTTTTTCACTGTCATATCTGACTGCATCTCAAATCAAGCTGTGTGTGCGTGTGCGTGCGTGTGTGTGCGTGTTACAGCTCCACATGTGCATACAGTAAATGTCTACATGCACTGATTTCTCAATCCAAACGAGTCCAATCCGGTTTTTGGTTTATACTGTTATATTATTTATTTAGCTTTCATTTTCATTTGTTTTAGTAATCTTGTGTTTTTTTGTATTTCTTTTTAGCATAGTTTATTTCAGTTAGTTTTAATTTTGAATATACTTTCATTTTTTTACATTTTCAGTTTTCATTTTGTGTTTAGTGTAAGTTTCAGTAATTTTGTGCTTTTGTTATTTTCATTTTTTTTAGCTTTATATTTATTATAATTTATACAATCTGATTCAACAACCTTGCATTTGAAATTTTATTAGTTTCAGCTTTTTCATTTATTTCTGGTGTAGTTTTATTAATTTTAGTACTTAACCATGTTTTTAGTAAGTTGCTGAGGAAACTTTTCTAATTTTCATAGTTCAATTTAGTTTTTTTTTCCCCTATTCTAGTAAGCTTTCTTTCAGTTTTCATTTGAGTAATTATTCCCCTGGTTACACAGACAAGGCTTAAGCCTAGTCCCAGTACAAAATGCAAGTCTGAGCTTTTTCAGCTGAAAGACATTTGCACTGACTGATCTTAAAATATATCAGTGCCTTTGTTTTATCTCAAGATGCACACAAGTAATGTTTTTTCTAAATGTCCTAATTGAACTATGGCTGAATCCTGTTTTAGTCTAAGCCCTGTCTGTGAAACCAGGTGTGATCTTACAAGGGTAAATAAAGAACTGGGGCCGGTTGCAGACTGGTCATAACTTACTTAATTCAGTTATGAAAAGTAGACTGATCTTGTATTGGAAAAGACTGATAACCACTTGGCAACTGCTAGTAATTTTTCTATAGTGTTTTCTTTACTCTTTACTTCAAACACTAGAAAGGGTAATATTTTATGAATTTGAGATCTGAGATGTGGGAACGGTGAAGAGGGCATTTTAGGTCAGCATTGCTGTCTAATCAGCCAATATTGTCTTGAATATCCTGCATAGCACTTCATCTTTTATAACATGGGATTTTGACCAAATATATTCAATCTTGATTTCTGTAAAATGTTGCAACAAGATATTATTTTATTTTATTTCATTTATTTTGTGTGTGTGTGTGTGTGTGTGTGTGTGTGTGTGTGTGTGTAAAAAAAAAAATAATACAGTTTTGGACCTATAAGGTAATAAAAAATATTTGTAAAAAAAAAAAATACCTTAAAGTAACCACAAATGAGCATGTAAAACAAATCTTAAAAACGATTCGTGCAATGTCCTCACCTTTTTCCCCCTTACTTGTTTGCATCTCTTTTTCTTTAATTTGATAGAAATTCCATTCAGATCGACTGAGGTGTTTACATGAAGGCTTTTCAATATTATTTAGCAGATTATGAGGTTGCATGCATAAACGTAGCCAGTGTCTGCTAAACAATTGCATGCAAAAGTACAATGCACAAAAATGCTGTCTTATCAGGTTTTGAGACACAGAAGGTGTTTTTAATTGACACTGTCCTGTAGTTTCATTTATCACCAGTAGAGGGACTAAACCCCTTCTCTCTCTCTCTCTCTCTCTCTCTCTCTCTCTCTCTCTCTCTCTCTCTCCAGTCGAGCCCCTGAGCAGAGACGCTGTTATTGGAGTAGAAAGCGGACGGATCACAGACACTCCTCTTCTCTCCTCCTCTGACAGACGGAGCACATGCTCTCTCTCGTTCGCACGGATCCCGGACCTCCAGCTGTCTTCTCCTCGCCGCTCCGCGTCTGTGCTGGATTACCGTGTTGGAGTATCTCAGCGGTGGAGGAGAGAGCATCCTCATCATCCGTCAGGGACTCCAGACTGCAGCTTCATGGGAAAGACGCTGGAGCAGCACCAGATGTTCCCACACTACACCTGCTACTATCCACCCTGCGCTCACAGCAAGGTAACCAGACGCTGCACTCTTCTGCTCAGTCTCTCTCTGATAGTAGCTATGTTCCCATCCAAAGTTACGACTTAAAATTTAAGCGCAAAATTGGAATATCGCATAAAACATTTGGGAATAAAACACCGTTTCCATCCAGGGAGTTGAAGAGAACTAAATCCGTCACTTCCTGATTAACCTGCACTAAATATCATGAAGAAAAACTAAATTTGCAGCAGTAGGAGAAGCCATTGTATATAATAATTTGTGTATACTATACAATAAATTACGAGCTTCTAGGATATCAAAAGGGTGGGACATATCCGGAAACTTTCCAGAAATCCCTGGAATATTCAAAAAAAAAAAAAAAAAAAAAAAAAAAATCCTGGAATGTTTCCGAAATTTACTGGAAATTTTCCACCTTTTTTCAACCCTACGAGCTTCAGAGCGCGCAGACAACACAGTCATGTTATCTTCTTTTTGTAGCCTCTGTTTGGGAACGCAGTTCTTGGAGATAATTATAACGAAGCACTTTGACGAGACTTTGCTCAAGCAGATTAGAATGACGAAACTAGCATTTCAGATGCTGTGCAATGAGATCGGTCTGTTGGTTGGTCCAGTTTTATGTGTGGTCCCCTCGCAACGTCGCATCTCTTTTTTGATGCGCATTAAGGAATTTCAGTAAAGGTGTTCACATCGTAGTTTATGTGCATGTTTTCTTACATAAGAAATTTATCCTACTTCAGTTTTTTAATGTGCATTTTTAGAGTTTATCTGCATCTTGGTGCTACCATCCTGCAAATTTTTACGGAATTTTTTTTTTTTCTTTTTTTTTTTTGCAATATCCCAATATGCGCATAAAAAGTAGGTGGAAGGAAACAGTGATGGATTGACTGACTTGAGCACGTTAAGTCACATTTACACTTTATAATGCGCTTTTACTTCTATGGTGTTTTATACAATACAGATACAAAAAGGGGAAATAACAATGTTACAAAATTAATAAATTATGGAACAAATTCAATTATAATGCAGCTCTACAGAAGAGAGAATAGTCTGTTCAATTCTATTTAGTTCAACGTTGATTAACTGTCAGTGTTGCAAAAGTCAATTATGGATCAGTTTAGTTTCAGCAGTAAAGCAATTCAGTTCAATGTTGATTCAGTTCAGCTCAAGAACTGTCACTGTTGCAAAGTTCAGTTAGGAAACAAATTCAGTTCCTTCAGCAGCTCTGCAGTAGTGTTGTAATTCAGTTCAGTTTAATGATGATTTAATTCAGTGACCGTGTTAATGTAGCAGTGGTCCTCAGTTATAAAACAAATGCAAAATAAACTAAAGCAGCTTCAAGGGCAATGGTGTCATAATTCAAATACATTTGTGTATGCAATTTATGTTTCAGTTTATTCAAAAACTTGTAAAACAATTATGATCTCATTTAAACCAGCTTTAAAGATAATAGTTTTATTATTTAAATAGTTTCATATGTTATGGTACATTTTTATTTTTTTTAATTTACTTATAAATGATGCTTATAATAAACTTATAAATGATGCTTATCTTTATTAAAGTTTATTTCTAAATTGTGCGCTGCTGGTTAATGCTAACCATCTAGTTACACACCATTTTATCTTACACTGTAATTTACCTCCATTAAGTGTAGTTTTATGTAGACTTTAATGCTTGAGGCATCTTCTGATTTTGATGTCAGTTTATTAATTATTTTTTTTTTATTTTTTTATTTAATTTTTTACTTTATAGTGTGTGTGTGTGTGTGTGAGGTCATTGGTGTGATTTACAGTGTTATACATCTGTGCTGGTGGCATATGGCCTCGCTCTCTCACACACACACACACACACACACACACATGCGCGCGCGCACACACACACACACACACTCATAACTCTTGTATAGCAAGACAGTGTCAGAATCACTAGAGCGTCGCACATTTATCTAGCTCTCTAAATGTAGACATTGCAGAGACTTCTGCTGTTTTTCTACACAGCTAGTTAAAAAACTGTAACCTAACCCTAACAGGAAAGAAAAAAAAAACTATACTGTTTTACAAAAGAGGATGGTCCCAAAAGGGTTCATTAATATATTAATTTATTTATAAATATTTACTTTTTTGTGCTACTGTTTTAAACAATGAGGATGACCATAAAAGGTTTTATAAAATATATAAATGTATTTGTAAATATAATTTTTTATACTGTTTTACATGTGAGTACATCCCAAAAAGGTTTTATAAAATGTATAAATGTATTTATAATTTTATATTTATTTGCTTTTTTTAATATACTGTTTTACAAATGAGGACATCCAGAGGTTTTGTAAAATAAATAAATATATGTGTATATATGTGTATGTGTATATATATATATATATATAGAGAGAGAGAGAGAGAGAGAGAGAGATAGATAGATTATTTTTTATTTTATTTTTTACAAATGTGGATGTCCCCAAAAGATACAGTATATCATAATATAAATAAATATTTAAATTCAATATTAAATGTTTACTTTATTTTTGTACTGTTTACATTTGAAGAGGTCCCCAAAAGGAGGCTTTCTAATATATCTAAATGTTTAAATGTATTAATTTTTTTTACTGTTTTTACAGATGAGGACATCCTTAAATGGAGGTTTTGTCAGGTTTACCTCATTTTACTGTACAAATTTGTACCCAAGATATGGTTCAGTAGTCTCTCTCTCTCTCTCTCTCTCTCTCTCTCTCTCTCTCTCTCTCTCTCTCTCTCTCTCTGCATGCATCTTCATGCTCTGAATATCTTTGTGTGTGTGTGACTTTGCTGGAGAGGTTTTAATGATGCACATATGAAATCCTGCACATCTGTGTGCTGTTAAACACGGCCCATAAACACATAGCAGATGTTATGAGATGACGTTTTTGTCAACTTAACAAGGAAAAGTCACATGATCTTTTCTCTACACAAGTGCATGGTCTTACTATAGTACTTTGATATATACCGTAGTAATTAATGACTGACATGTTCATGTTGTAAGGTACCATGTGCAGGAGTCTGTAAATCATACAAACTCTCTGATTCTTCTTCTTTATTCTGTTTGTGTGTTAATGATTGTTATAAATTCATCCGGCGTCTCTGAACATTCATTTAAACACAGAAACTGTGACTCTGAACACTGACCTTTAATATCTGATCAATAGAGGACAGCAGCGCTGCGAAGGTTAGCTGTGATTTCCCATGATTCTCCAAACTCATCACACAATAACACATCTGTGACATTATAAATCTCTGACAGCGTTTACACACACACACACTTGTTTTTCACAAACGCTTGTTTTATTTTAGTGTAAACCTTTTTATACACTACTGTTTACAAGGTTAGGGTTGGTAATATTTTTATAACTTTACTGTTACTTTTAAAGTTTAATGCATCTTTGCTGAATAAAATAATTTATTTATTTACAAAAAAATAAAAATAAATCTTACTGCCCCCAAACTTTTAACTACATAACATCACAGTAACCGGGATGAGATTAAAAGTGCTATGAAATGAGGAGACATTTACTGTCCTTCTGGTCTCATGTATTAATGTCCTGATACAACGAGGAGACGCCGGTCACTGGTCTGGGATCCAGATAAAATATTCCTGTAATAAAACAGCCTAGTAAAAGATGGCATCAGTTATTAAGTCATTATATATGCATATGCTAATGAGGGACACACAGGACGTGTGTTTAGCAGAATGACCTTCAACCTCAGCCAATCAGATCGTGTCTCGTTCTTCAGGAAGTTACAGTCACACTCCAGACAAACAGGACAAAAACAAGCCACTCAAAATAGTTTCACATCCCTTCTGAGAGAGAACGGATGAGATCAAGTGTTATTTTAATATGGCTTATGTAGTATACATACATTTTATACATTTATAAATGTATTTTATTATTTTGAAATGGCTTTTAATTGACATTTTAACTTTTTGTTTAATTACTAATTTTATGTGCTTTTGCTATTTTCATTAGTTTTAGCTTTTTTAAATATGTATGTATTTGTTTGTTTAGTTTTCAGTTAGTAATTTTAGTAATTCAGCTTAAACTTATTTCATTTAGTTGCCAAAAATATTGTTAATTTATATTTATATAAGAAATAAATATTAGATAAAAATTTCCTGTAAACTAAATTGATATTAGAAATGTTGCCATTTCTAATTTCCATTTGGGTTCAGTTTTTCATCCAATAGTTATTTTATTTTAGCTTTATTTCAATTAACAAATATTTTAAATAATTTGTTTAATTTTGATTGAACTTTTCAGTCAGCAATTTTAGTGCTTCAAATTAAACTGAATAAAATTTATTTATATTATTATTTATATAAAATGTAAATATTGTAAGAAAAGTAGTAAATGGATATTAGAAATATTGTCATTTGGGTTAATTTTTTCATTTAATATTTGTAATTTATTTTAGCTTTAATTTCGATTTCTTTTATAAAAACTGGTGAGATCTGTTGAGAAGAGAAGGAAACTAAAGATGAGAAACTCCAGAATCCTTCAGAGACACGGTGCTGTGTGTGTGTGTGTGTGTGTGTGTGTGTGTGTGTGTGTGTGTGTGTGTGTGTGTTCAGGTCGGCCGGTGTGTCCCTGAGCTCATGTTTGGCTGTGTTTAATGATCTCTGGTTACTCTTGTGTATCTTGGCTGTATATTTGTAGAGTTCCAGTAAGAGCTTGTCCAGTTTGAGTGGTTTTATATCAGAATAGGTTCATCTGTGAGCTGTGGATCAAACATATAAAACACACACACAGCTGTGGCTCTGATTACCTTGATAACAGCAGGAACGCTAACAGATGTGCACATTCACCATTCATGAGAGAGAGTGACGTCACATCTGAACAGATTTAATCAGGGACTCGTCATCATGAAAACGCATCATGAGCCCTTTTCACGTTTCCAGGATCCTCAAATATGATCTTTGCGTTCTCATTTGCTCCAATAGCGCAAAAAAAATCCACAATGGCATTGCCATGAATTGCCAAAATATATAGAGATTGATTACAGTCATCAGATGAGAGAAAAACTCATCAAATTTAGATATTCTTTTAGCAGCTGTATTAGAAAAAAAAAAAAATCCCGGCAGTGTTAACTATTTTTTTATTTTTTTTTTTTTTTTTTTTTTTGAAGTGTGGAAACATCGCCATAAGCATGAAAAACAGGTCTGAGGTGAAAGCAGAGAATGTGAGAAACACAACGTCTTTATGGAAATATAAAAAGACATTTGTATGAGGCTTCAGGTGATTGGGACATATATATATATATATATATATATATATATATATATATATATATATATATATATATATATATATATATATATATATATATATATATATATATATATATATATACACTGCTATTCAAAAGAGTGGGGTCAGTGAATTAATACTTTTATTCCTCAATTATGCATTAAATCGATCAAAAAATACACTAAAGGCATTTATAATGTAGCAAAAGATTTCTATTTCAAATAAATGCTGTTCTTTTGAACTTTCTGTTCATCTGTGAATCCTGAAAAATAAAATGTATTACAGTTTCCACAAAAATATTGGGCAGCACAACTGTTTTCAACATTGATAATAATCAGAAATGTTTCTTGAGCAGCAAATCAGTATATTAGAATGATTTCTGAAGATCATGTGACACTGAAGACTGGAGTAATGATGCTGAAAATACAGCTGCGCATCACAGAAATATATTTCATTTTAACAGATATTCACATAGAAAACAGCCATTTTAAAATTATAATAATATTTCACAATATTGCTGATTTTACTGTATGTTTTGATTGAATAAATGCAGGCTTGGTGAGCAGTTTGACTTCATTCAAAAAATCTCATCGACCCCAAATTTTTGAGCAGTAGTTTATGAGTTTAGCTTGTTTAATTGTTAAATTACAATTTAATTGTTTGATTTCAGTCACGTTGTATTTTAACTCAACATATAATGTTTCAAATCTTTTGAAAATTACATTTCTGTTGATGATAATCTAATCATCATAATATATGACCTCAGAAAACATTTCACCAAACAAAAACATTTCAGATTGATTGATTGGTTGGAAGATTGTTGTGTTTCCGTCTGAAATGAGCCATCATTTTTTGTAGACCATGGCAGTTAATGATGTAGAGTGTGTGTGTGTGTGTGTGTGTGTGTGTGTGTGTGTGTGTGTGTGTGTGTGTGTGTGTGTGTGTGTGTGTGTGTGTGTGCTGCTGTTGCCTTGACCTGCACAGATTGAGGAGTGACCCAGACCTCCGCAGTGAAGATGCAGAGAAACCAATCCAATCTCCTGTCTGTGCGTGCGTGTGTGTGTGTGTGTGTGTGTGTGTGTGTGTGTGTGTGTGTGTGTGTGTGTGTGTGTGTGTGTGTGGTGAGCTCAGAGCTCGAATGTCAACATATAGATTCAGTCACAGACCTCGCCATATTCAGAGTCGATCATAACTGATAATGCTGAATGAGTCTTCTTCCTCTCATATGCATTCACTGTGTGTTTAGCTGTAGTCTGTAGACAAAGTGAGCTAAATCTGATGAAATCTCTTGTTGGGGACATTTGAGGATGTGAGATATAAACTCTCAATTCAGTTTTTTTTTTCTTTCTTTCTTTCTTCATTTCCGTCACAGAATAAAAAAAAAAAGAAAAACGTTATCACATTTAACAATTTGGACTTTTTTTCTCAGGATTGTTGGGCCCTGTGAAATGCATTGTTTTCCCAAAATCCATTAATTTTTTTTTTTAATTCCATTTCTTTTTTTTTTCTTTTTTGCTTAAATTTTTCTGAATTTCATTTTTTTCTGTTTTCATTTTAATTGACACTTAAAACTAGTTAAATTAAATGTTATTAATCAAAAAGCATGTCTAATTAATGGAAATCATCAAACTTATAAATCATGAAACTTGAAACAATTTAACAGCAATTTATTACAATTTTATATTTATTTTACAAATTGTATTTATTTTTTTAAGGCCCCATAAAATGAGTCTTATTATTTATTTTTTTCTCAAATTATGTTTTATTACAACTGTGTTTTTAGTTTTCATTCCATTTTTTTATGGTTTAATTAAATTTTAACAATCAGTCGCATATAAATGATGGGCATAAAACAATTAAAATTTTACAAATAAATAGTTGTGCACTACAGGAGTTTATGGTTAAAACAGAAGAAAAATTATGATTATTCCTTGTTTAAATAATAATATTGTTATTATTAGCATTTAATTTCCAGCGATATCGTCAACTTGAATGCACAGATACTATTTGAACTGAACTGACGAATACATCACTGAATCAATAATGAACTGACTTTAACTGAAAATTGAGTGTTTATTGGTTTGCGTTATTACACACTGTTTTGTCTTATTGAATACTTTAAAGCTGCTTTGACACAATCTGTATTGTTAAAAGTGATATATAAATTAAGTGACTTGACTTGGTGCTATTATTGCATTGAGTAGTATATCTGTCACAATTTCTTCAAGTTAGACTGAACTTTTATTTTGACGGGTTGCTGTGAAGAACTTGTATATGTATGACGGTAATCAGTTTGTACAGTATACGAGGTCATTTGCTGATTTTGTTTCTGTCAGTGGATCAGAGCAGATGCATTTAAATGCATCCAACTTATTTTTGTATAAAAGTTCACCTGAAGTTCATTTGCAGTGCCACTAACGCTGAGTTGCATCGAGAATCGTTTGGGAATCACATTGTGAGTCTTTGAATCAAAACTGAATTGAATTGTGAGGTTCTGGTTTGTGAGCTGTGAAGGTCTGTCAGTTAAGGATAAATATGGCTTTATTTCAGTCTCTGGGAACACAAACACACCAGCAGAAGCATCTTCACAGCAGCAGATGTTCATGTTCTGATGGTCAGATTGTGACCTGTCCTCTCCTGACAGACGGAGACACATGAGCGTCTCACAGAAGGACATGTATCGTCTGTCTTCATCCCTCAGCAGCATGTGGAGAGTAAAGTGTGCGGTTTGATCCTTTCTGCCTCACTGTGTAAACTCCTGACCTTTAAAACAAAGCTGATCACAAGGGTGGGACGTTCACATTCCTGCAGACAGACGGCGGCCAAGAGAGAGCAAAGGATCGTGGGAGAGGGACAGAGACAGGAATAGAGTAGAGAAGACTTCTTTCAGTAACTCATACTGCAGCAATAAAGATGTCTGATCCAGAAACACGCTTCATAGTTTAACATGTGAATTATTGTCACACTGTTCCCCACAAGCCTGCTGCACCACTGCTAGTGTAGTATTATATATCAGTTATTTTAATATCATTGAGAATTTGTCTGTTTAATGTTTGTTTAAAGTTTAAGTAATTTAGTTTTTCGACATTTTTATTATTGTTTCTTTAAAAATATTCTATTCTTTTATTGTATTTTTAGTTTATTTTAGTACATACTAGTTACTACTAGTAAACTGTAGTTTAAACTACATGAAAATGAGAAATGTTCCATACTGTATATATAGTATTCATATATATATATATATATATATATATATATATATATATATATATATATATATATATATATATACTGTATATACTGTATATACACACACACGTATGTATATATGTGTGTATACATATGTATGTGTATATTTTACTGTGTTTGTAATTCTTTTAGATGTTGGCATTTTATTAGGTTGTTTTCTTATATATATAAATTGAATAATTTTAGTTCCGTGTAAGTTTATTTATTTACACTTATTTCTTAATTTTAGATCGCTTTTCACTTAATTTTAGTGCCTTAACTTAATGTATTTTTAGTTATTTACCAAGGCAATAGTTCTAAATATTTCAGTTTTTTTTTTTTTTTTTTTTTTTCAGATTTACTTGATCAAAAATGTTTTTTTTTAACAGTTTTTATTTTAGTTATCAATAATAACCCTCTGTTGCACAAAGTAAGATGAACGTCTTGGGACGTATAGTTGTAAAATTCTGCTAAATGAATAAATGTAAAGTTAAATGAATATAAATTGGTATTAAAGGGATACTCCATCCCAAAATTAAAATTTAGTCATTAATCACTTACCCCCGTGTCGTTCTAAACCTGTAAAAGCTTCGTTCGTCTTTGGAACACAATTTAAGATATTTCTGATGAAAACAGGGAGGCTTGTGACTGTCCCATAGACTGACAAATAAATAACAAAAATAAGGACTTTATTCAACAATTCCTCTCCTCTGTGTCTCTCCAAATCAGATGAAATTGAGCCATCTGCGTACTGCTCAGATTTGCCAAAATGGTGCTATGCTGATTTGGAGGGACACAGAGGAGAGGAATTGTTGAATAAAGTTGTTATTTTTGTTTTCTTCATGTACAAAAAGTATTCTCATCACTTCATAATGTTACGGTTGAATCACTGATGGCAGATGGAGTATTCTGACGATGCTTTTCATACCTTTTCTGGACCTTGACACTGTTATTTATTTGTCAGTCTATGGGACAGTCACAGGCCTCCCTGTTTTCATCCAAAATATCTTAAATTGTGTTCCGAAGACGAATAAAGCTTTTACGGGTTTGGAACGACATGGGGGTAAGTGATTAATGACTAAATTTTAATTTTAGGATGGAGTATCCCTTTAAATATGTTGTTTTCTTTTATTTTAATGTCATGCACTGATCAGTCTGCGCAGCGCTGCTTTAAGTCGCATAAAGTTTACATTGTTCAGAACCTTCAGGATAACCACGCCCCTCTCTGTCTAACAGCCATATGCCCCGCCCCCTCATCCGATGGCTCCGCCCAGTCCAGGAAGCAGCAGCTGTAGTCAGAGTGCAGTGGAGCAGTTTAGCAAAACCAACCTGTACATACGAGGACTTCCTCCTGGAACCACAGACCAGGACCTCATCAGACTCTGCCAACCGTGAGTGTGTACACACACACACACACACACACACACACACGTGCACACACACTTTCACACTCTGAAGATCAACTGAAAGCCCCCTGCACTGCCGAAATGTGCAGTATACTATGGAAGCCTGTTTCAGTCATGGAATAAAGATAATTACAACTTTTTATCTCTTTTTATTCTTTTTAACAGAATTGTGAGAGATAAACTCGGAAATCTGACTTTCTCACAATTCCTAGTTTACAGCTTGCAATTATGACTTTTTTTCTTGCAAAAATGGGTTCACATCTTGCCATTCTTAATTTTTATCTCAATTCAATTAAATTTTTTTTTTTTTTTTATCAATTATGAGTTTGCATCTCACAATTCAGAATATTTCTTGCAATTCTTTTTTTTTTTTATTATGAGTTTCCATTTTAGAATTGTTTTTCTCCGCAATGGAATAAAAAAAAAACGTTTTTCTTGCAATTCAGATTTTTCTTGCAATTCTGAAAAACATCTCACAATTCTAAATGATCAATTCTGAGTTTACATTTCACAATTCTGAATTTTCTTGCAATTCTGAATATACGTCTTGCAATTCTGACTTTCTTATAATTGAGTTTATATTTCGCAATTCTGATTTTTTCTTGCAATTCTGACTTTTTTTATAATTAATATCTCACAATTCTTTACATCTCACAATTCTGACTTTTCTCATAATTCTGAAATTATTCTCACAATTCTGAATTTTTCTCACACTTTTTTATTTTATAGCTCAAGATTCAAAATTTTGTCTCACAACTGAGTGAAAAACTCTGTGGCAGACACAGGCTCCTGTAATAATCAACCAGAGCACACTGTGTGCTGTATCCCACAATGCCGTTTCCAGCGTGTCATCAAGCATGATTTTAATTGAATCGCAGGATGTGTTCAGTAATTCTGAGCGCTTCACTAACACACACGCTGCAGTCTGCTGTGCAGTTTTATTATGGTCAGCAGCTTCATAGGCTCTGATGTCATGCTTCGCTATTTTTAGATCATAGAAACAGGAAGTTCTGTATGTTATGTTTGTGTAGGTAAAGTTTACTCTTCCACTTTTAATGAGACCAAGAGTGATGATACTCAGAAACGCCTGCCTCACTGTCCCCACAGACCAACACACACACACACACACACACACACACACACGGTTTCCCAGCGGACACAAACAGTATGTCTGTAATGAGATGTGCTGATGGCACACACACCCCTCTTGAGGACAGGCTGTGTTTGGAGCTTAGAGGCATGTTCACACACACAAAAAACAAACATTTAGAAATATTTTTCCTATAGAATGATGTTGATGGGTATGTTTTTTGTGTTATGACAGAATATTGTGATTTATTTTTTATTTTAGTTATTTTATGTGCTTTTTGTCTTTATTATTATTATTATTATTATTATTATTATTATTAATACTAATACTATTTTAGTATTGTTTATTTTTATTTATTTATTTATTTCAGTTTTAGTTTAGCCTTTTGTTTTAGTTTTGATTTTATTTTAGTGCTTCAGCATATTTCAGTTAGTTGCCAAGGCAACTTTTTGTTGTTGTTGTTGTTTGTTAGTTTGTTACTTTTAACTTTTGCTTAATTTTACTTAATTTACTTTACTTTTAAATTTTAACTTTTAACTTTTTAATCTCAATTATAAACTGTATATGCACATGTGTAAACTGTATAAAATACTCACCGTTTTTTTTTTTTATTATATTTTTTAATGTCTGGTTATGTTTATCATTTCTGTCCTCACAGCTTTGGGAACATTGTGTCTACTAAGGCCATCCTGGACAAGAACACAAACCAGTGCAAAGGTAAACCTGTTTTTATGATTTTATTATATAATGATAAACCACTTTTGAACTAGGAATGAGCTTCATCTAGATGTTTTCTGGTGGTTTTGGTTTGAATATATTTAGTGTTTGAGCTTCAGAGACGGTGACTGAAGAGCTGAAGTCTGTAAAACACATTCATCATCATCTTCAGCGGTGCGTTTACTGTCTGCTGTGAGAGATGTTCATCATTGTCACTTATGTGTAGATGTTTATGATTGATCATCTGTCAGTTTTGTTATTGAAGGGATGTTTTATCGGTTTCTTCAGCATCTCGCAGCAGGAATTTTATGATGTTGTGCTCCTGTTTGAATATGTCCTCTGTGAATCAGGGTTATTATAGTTAATTAAATCCTTTAAAAAGTTGTAAATATATATATATATATATATATATATATATATATATATATATATATATATATATATATATATATATATATATATATATACACACACAGTACAGGTCAAAAGTTTGGAAACATTACTATTTTTAATGTTTTTGAAAGAAGTTTCTTCTGCTCATCAAGCCTGCATTTATTTGATCAAAAATACAGAAAAAATGTATTGTGATATATTATTACAATTTAAAATAATTGTTTTTAAATTTATTATACTTTAAATTATCATTTATTTCTGTGATGCAAAGCTGAATTTTTAGGATCATTATCACATGATCCTTTAGAAATCATTCTAATATGATGATTCATTATCAAAGTTGGAAACAGTTCTGCTGCTTAATATTTTTTCAGAACATGTGATACTTTTTTAGGATACTTTGATGAATAAAAAGTAAAAACAAAAAACAAAAAAAAGAAGAAGCTATGTTTTTAAAATATAAATATTTTGTAATAACAATATACACTACTGGTCAGTAATTTGGGGTCAGTAATTTTTTTTTCTTTCTTTTTTTTAAATAAAATCAATACTTTTATTCAGCAAGGATGTGTTAAATTGATAAAAAGTGATAGTAAAGAAAATATATTATTAGAATATATAATATTAGAATTTTTTTTTTATTTTGAATAAATGCAGTTCTTTTTAACCTTTTATTCATCAAATATATGAGACAGCAGAACTGTTTCCAACACTCATAATAAATCAGAATATTAGAATGATTTCTAAATGATCATGTGATAGACTGGATGTTACATGTGACACTGAAGGCTGGAGTAATGATGCTGAAAATTCAGCTTTGCATCACAGGAATAAATTATTTTTTTAAAGTATATTCAAATAGAAAACTATTATTTTAAGTTGTAATAATATTTCACAATATTACTGTTTTTTTCTGTATTTTTGATCAAATAAATGCAGGCTTGATGAGCAGAAGAGACTTCTTTCAAAAACATTAAAAATAGTAATGTTTCCAAACTTTTGACCTGTACTGTGTATATATATATATATATATAAATATATATAAATTAAACTTAAGTTACTGAACTTAAATGAAACTTATTAAATTTTTTATTTCAACTACTTGCCTGGGCAACATTTCTCATTTTCATTTAGTTTAAATATAATAGAATAAAATAACTAAAACTAAAAATGAAAGAAAAATGACAAAGAACTCAATTTAGAACAAACTCAATGTAAATGTACTGGTTCATTACTCCTGGATATATCATCTTAAATGTATTTTTTTTATTTTTGCTTTTTTGCTTTTTATCATCAGAGTTTGTGAAACCTTCATTATAAGTGTTTTGGAAACTATCTTCACTCAAATTGCTAGTCAATTTCACAAATAATTATAAAGAAATGACAAGCAGCACACT
Organism: allo-octoploid hybrid of Carassius auratus x Cyprinus carpio; assembly: GCA_024542945.1. Lineage (NCBI taxonomy): Eukaryota > Metazoa > Chordata > Actinopteri > Cypriniformes > allo-octoploid hybrid of Carassius auratus x Cyprinus carpio. Next base: position 1,414,605 of record CM045062.1, read on the forward strand.
GCATCAAACATGGAATTTAAGTATAAAAGACTAAAATGGTATTTTCTTGAACAGCATACTCTACTAAACTCTAGTATGTTTGATTTTCAACTTTATTATAATGTGAAATAGCATGCAGTACACTATGATAAACATTTAAATTGCAAACTGTGGATGTCGACACATGAACTTTTTAATTAAGCAAGTCACTTTTATTTATTGTGGAGCAAATAAATACACTTTAGAAATTTTATTCTGTTTTGTGTGAGAAAAAAAAAAAACAGTATTTTTAGGAATAAAGAAATGTTGAATATAACCTTGTAGTGCATTGCATTGATAAATAGAGTATACAGTGTCCTCTAACTTTATTTTGTACATTTTGGCAATTTTTTTCCGACATATAGAACATTTGCATATTGTGCACTTTTTACATACTGCATACTTTAGAACTAGTGTGCATGCCAATAATATGCATCATAATTCCAACTAACCCGAGTTTCACATTCCTGTTTCATTAACTAGCCCTTCTACAATCTTTTTCTCAAATGTTTCACTCTTAAAACTTTCCGCTTGTATGATATTTTTTTCCTAGTGTGTCCATGAGGAAGTATTTGAGGATTTGATCAGTGAAGAGGGTCATCTAACCTATTTTCTCTCTAATTAAACCTTCATCTCTCCTGGATAACGGGCCGCCGCTGACGGGCTTTAATCCAAAGACTGTGTGTGTGCATTCATTTAATCTGCCTGAAATTTTAATTAACACCGGTGTGACCCTTATCTGCTGATACAGCCCTGAGAATGAAGGTGTGACAGAAAATAAAAGGCGAGCAAGGGATTGTGGGAAAGCGCGATCGCTCATAAATATCTCATAATTCATTAATCAGGTTTGCGGGTTTCCTCTCGGCTCTCGTGCTGACGGATGAGGTCAGGAAAAATGGGGAACGCTTAGGAGGAAAGTGAAGTCGAAGGGTTGTTGCCATGAGACGAATGGTTTAATGCAAGATTATTCCTGAGGGCCTTCAGGTGTTTCTCCAAAGCTGGTGGTGTGATAATGAAAAACACATTTAGTTTATCTAATTTTCTTTTCATATCTTTGAAAAGTGCAGTGGAATGGATTCTGATGGGTCTTGGTCTTCCTGAAAGATTGACTGCATTAAGACATGATCCGCTCATGGCTCAGGAGCCGGATTCTCCAGTATCATCTTATAGATACAACACGCAAAACCATTATTTTTCATACACTACACTCTTAAAAATAAAGGTTCTTTATTGGCATAAATGCTTCTATGAAGAACCCTGAGCTTCCATGGAACCTTTCAAATGCAGAAAAGGTTCTTTTTGGAACTCTTCACTAAAAGGGTCTTTGAACCAAAAAAGGTTCTTCTGTGGCATCACTGGAACCTTTATTTTTAAGAGTGCTTTCAGTGGTTTTTTTTTTAGGTTTTAGTCTATTTGGCTTTTCATGACATTCTGTTTCAGACTAGATGAAAGAAAACATCCAAAATATACATTTAAGTGTGGTTTTTGGATTTATTTATTTATATTTATTGGATTTTTTTCTTTTCTTTTCTCTATTCAGCAGCACACGCTTACACCAAAACTTACAGCTTTATTCTTGTCTATATTCTGAAGGTTTTTGGAGAAGGGTTTGTTCATATGTCATTTGCCTGCATGGTGTTATTTTGCCATTTATCTGTTTGGGTATTTAGATTTATAGGATTCAGATTTAAAATGAGTTTGTTTCTCCACGTCAGCAGCACATATACATCAAAATTTACTGTTTTATTCTGATCTATATTCTGTTTTAGTGAGAGATTTATTCATATATCATTCACAATGATTTTACTATTGCGCTTTATCTATTTGCGTCTATAGATTTCAAATACAATATATATCTTCAAAAGTATTTTTCTCCATCCAGCAGCACACACTTACACCAAAACTTGGTTTTATTCGTCTTATCTGTATTCTGAAGGTTTTTACTGTAGGGTTTGTCTGTATATCATTTGGTTGATTTTAAACATTTTATTCCTAAAAACATGGTGAAAATTTATTTTTCTCTGGTTGTTGACAGTGTTTTCTAAATTTATAGAGTGATAAAAAGAAATCCAAAATCCCCTCAGTAAAAAAAAAATTAACTCTGTTATGTATGCAATTAGTTAATTCAAAAAAATGTTTGCAATTCTTAATGTAATCGATCAGTGGGGAGAAGTATGGTGAAATCTTTTAGTTATTTATGTTTACCTATGGGTGTCTTGCCTAACAGAAATTAAGAAATCTCTAAATATAAATTTCAAGAAGTTTGTAAGAATTAAGCTCTATACATTTCTTGAAAAAAAAAAATCATAAGTTCTCAATTTTTTTTTCTTCAGGACATTTTTTTTCTTCTGTTTCTGAAGATTTGCTGATCAGATCAATGAAAATCTCGAAGTCTGTGCTTCTGAGTTTCCTGCAGACTGCAGTAATAATCCTAATAAAATCGCACACTTTTAGTTGTGACCTGGTTTAGCTTTTGACGTCGTGCTTTTTAACATGCTGTGCATTTTAAATGAGTTAAGAGCCTTTCTAAAATGTTTAAAAATGTTGAATACAGCAAAAACTTGTCATGCATAATCATAACCGATCAATGTTTATAGTAATGATAACTGGCGTCACTTCAGATTAGTGCACATTGCACTCATATGTATATTTTGTAGTTAGTGTTACGTTTTAATGCTTAATGTATGAAACATCCCAAAAAATATATCTTACCTTTGTGGATTTAAAACAAGTTGGATGTTATATAATTTTGTTATTTATGTTGTTGTTGTTTTTTTTTTAGAAGATTATATTGCATTATTCGATAGCAGTTAAGAATGTTTTGTGACTTTGGTGAATGCATTTTTTTTTTTCTTTAAATCAGATTCACCCAATGAACTACGATTGGTCACTTTACACTTTTTTTTCTTGGTTAAGTAAGTGGACTAGGCCTGATAACGCTGGTGATGTGCCGACACATTAATGTTGTGTTGTGTCTGTAGGTTATGGTTTTGTGGACTTTGACTGTCCAGCAGCAGCGCAGAAGGCCATTTCATCTCTGAAGGCCACCGGTGTGCAGGCGCAAATGGCAAAGGTAAGACATCTTTATCCCTCCATCATCCTCACAGCAGTTTAAACTGCATATGACCCAATCAAGTTCTGAATACTTAAAGTTCTGAATACTTTGAGTGGTTAAACTGCTGTCTTCTCCTATAAATGCAGTAAAAATAATTAAATGTTACCATTTCAAATAGTTGTTTTCAATGTTAATGTGTTAAAATATAAGTGAAGTGACATACAGCCAAGTATAGTGACCCATACTCAGAATTTGTGCTCTGTATTTAACCCATCCAAAGTGCACACACACACCGTGAACACACATCCGGAGCAGTGGGCAGCCATTTATGCTGCTGCACCCGGGGAGCAGTTGGGGGTTCGGTGTCTTGCTCAAGGGCACCTCAGTCGTGGTATTGCCGGCCCGAGTCTCGAACCCACAACCTTAGGGTTAGGAGTCAAACTCTCTAACCACTAGGCCACGACTTCTCAATAATTTGATCAAAGCTGAATTTTCAGCATCATTACTCCAGTCTGCAGTGTCACATGATCTTCAGAAATCATTCTAATATACTGATTTGAAAAAAATATTTCTGATTATTATCAATGTTGAAAACAGTTGTGCTGCACAATATTTTTATGGAAACTGTGATGCATTTTATTTTTCAGGATTCTCTGACAAATAGAAAGTCAGCATTTATTTGAAATAGCTAGCATTATAAATGTCTTTACTGTCACTTTTGATCATTTTAACGCATCCTTGTTGAGTAAAATATTACATTTTGTGAAGATTTTTTTTTTTTCAAAAAGATTTTACCTGTACCTTTCCATGAAAATGATACAAACTTTTAAACCGTCATCAAAAGAGATGCTTGAGCTTTAGAAAATGTTGAATGTCAGTCTGCACTTTTTATCTGCACATTCACACACAGACATGTGATGTGTTTGAAAACATACAGCAGCGTCCGGTTCATGGGTTTGCATCTACTGATATTATAAATTATAATGTGAATGCAGTCTCTGGATAAAAGCTAGTTGTTTACCATGCTGTTTTAGTGTTATTGAGATACTATTATACTGTAGATATGTTTTCATATCTTTAAATTGAAGTAAAATTTTTAGTGATTTAGTTTTTTGTTTTGCCATTTTTATAATGATACAAGTCCCCTCCAATAATTGTAAGTGGCCAAACTGTCCCCCTCAGTAGTTGAAATTCTTGCACTGATCGGCTGCACTCCATTTTTTGCACTCGTTAGGATGATAGAAACCTTTAAAAGTTATATCTTCAGCCTGCTCTGCGGTCTAACAATGCTCGTCAGTGTCACAATAAATGAGATGGCCAATCAAACAGAAGCAGAGCGCGATTTCCAGCGCAAAGCGTGAGTTTAACATTGAAACAAGACATCGAGGTAAGATGTGGAAGTTGCAAATCATTTTAATATCAGTCCACTGTTTTTTACGTAAAAAATATGGAAATTTTGAGAGAGAGAGATGAAAGTTACGTTGGTGGATTACCTGCATCTGTGCATCTCTTTCAACAAAAATGAAGCTGTGAGTTTAGTTAGTTAAAACACCTCCTCGCTGTTGAGTAATATAATGTAGCGATCCCATAGACTGTAAAAAAAAAGACAGATCCAGTATCAAAACTATTTTATTAATAAAAGATGCAGGGCAGCGGGCCACACACAAGTTTCTCTGCTCTGATTTGTGTGTGTGTGTGTGTGTGTGTGTGTGTGTGTGTGTGCGCATCAAGTGCCGCATTAATATAGCTTTTTATACACTGCCGTTCAAAATCAGCCAGGTTTTTAATGTTTTTTACTGTCTCTTAAATAGTTTTTAGAGTCTCTTATGCTCATCAAGGCTGTATTTATTTGATCAAAAATACAGAAAAAAACATTAATACTGTGAAATATTAAATATTTATTCCCTATTTTAATATAGTTTAAAATGTAATTTATTTCTGTGATGTGCAGCTGTGTTTTCATCATCATTGCTCCAGTCTTCAGCGTCACATGATCTTCAGAAATCATTCTAATATGGTGCTTTATTTACAGTGTTGAAACCGAAACTGCTTAATTTTTTATTTATTTATTGGAACCTGTGATACTTCTATTTTTTGTTGTTGTTTTTTGATGAACAAAAGGATAAAAAGAATAGCATTTATTAAAAATAGTAATCTTTTCTAACAATATATATCTTTACTATCACTTTTAATCCATTTAAGACATCCTTGCTGGATAAAATGATTAATTTCTTAGAAGAAGAAGAAAGAAACAATTTACTGGCCCCAAACTTTTGGATAGTAGTGTATATTGTAACACAAAATTTATATTTATATAAAATAACATTTGTCATATTAACACATTAAAACAAAAATTCTTATTTAATATCTATTACTGAGTCAAATTTACAACAATCTCATTTGCACTGCTATTAGTATGTACATATCAATCATCATAAAACTTGATAAAATAACAAATCCTTGATAAAATAACTTTTATTTACAATGGAGCTATGCATGGAACATATAATATCTGACAGAAACATTTGTCATATTAACACAGTAAAACAAAAATTTTTATACCTATGAAATCAGTCTTATTTTCCCCCCAAAATTAATTTTGAATTAATTTTATATTTTGAATAAACACTGTTACTTTTAACTTTTTATTTACCAATGAATCCTGAACAAAAGTATCACAGGTCCCAAACAATATGAAGCAGCAAAGATGTTTCCAACATTGATTATAAATCAGCATATTAGATTGAATTCTGAAGGAAGACTGGAGTAATAATGCTGAAAATTCAGCTTTGTTTCCCAGGGATAAATTATATTTTAAAGTATATTAAAATATAAAACTGTCATTTTAAATAGCAATAATATTTCACAAAATTAAGTTGTTTTTCTGTATTTTTGATCAAATAAATGCAGCCTTGATGAAAGAAACATATTTAAAAAAAAAAAAAAAAAAAACATTAAAAAACATACTGATTCCAAACTTTTGAATGCCTGTGTGTGTGTGTGTGTGTGTGTGTGTGTGTGTGTGTGTGTGTGTGTGTTGAACTGATATAAGTTGGTCCCCGCAATGTTCTAGACATGGTTACGGCCTTGGATTAAGTTAAACTAAATGAAAATGAAACATGTTGCCTTGGCATTTACATTTAGTCATTTAGCAGACGCTTTTATCCAAAGCAACTTACAAATGAGGATAACAGAAGCAATCAAAATCAACAAAAGAGCAATGATACACAAGTGCTATAACAAGTCTCAGTTAGCTTAACGCAGTACACGTAGCAAGGTTTTTTTTTATTATTTAATAAATAAAAAGAAAATGGTTAAAATAGAAAAAGAATAGAGCAAGCTAGTGTTAGAGGCCTTTTTTGCTTTTGTTAATTGTATAATAAATGAAAACGAAACAGATAGATAGAATACAAAAAGATCAGAGAAGCTAGTGTTAGTGTTTTTTTTTTGTTTTTTTGTTTTTAAGAAAATTTAATTTTACATTTTTTTAAATTAAATGTTTTAATTTTATTTCAGTTTATGCTTATTTCATGTAGCACATTTTTTATGGTTATATTTTTTGGTTGTTGAACATTAGTATTTTTTTTCTACAAGCTCCCACAATGAAAAGCATTAGATTAGTCCTCTAAAGCTTCATGTTCAGTGTTCATGTGAAGTGCCTCCTTCAGCGTAATAAACACTGCACTTCCTCTCTCTCTGCCTCTCGTTAGTGTTTGACAGGTGAGTCGGGTGTTAATTAGTTGTTCTCAGGGATTCCTGACACAGCTGACGTGAGTCTCTTAACGAATCAGAGCTGAGCTCTGGTCTCTTCACATGCCGAGCTTTAGTTTGTGATGGATGTGGCACTCATGTAAACAACGCTCTGAATCTGCCGTATGTAAACACAGTCTGATGATTCTGAGAGTCAGAGCGTGTTTCTGTCTCGTATTTGGCCTCAAACTGTGCTTGAGCTGTAATTAGACCAGCGAGGCAGGGGAACCGTCCCATAATGCATCTGTCTCCTCTGGTACCCACAACTCCCTCTGTTTGCCCTTCAGAACTTACCATCTGTTCCTGAGCCAATGACATCAGGGAAAAGAAAACTTGCTGGGAATTGGAGAAAGTTATTAACTTTGATGAAAGATTTTCTTTTCTTTAGAAAAATGCACACTGATAAGTCTAGGGCAGAGGTGGGCAAACTTTTTGGACCAGAGGGCCACATCAAGTTTTGCAAACCAAGTGAAGGGCCGCATGCCAAATCCTTTATAAAAGGAACTTTTATTTACATTGGAGGTATGCATGGAAACTATATTATCTGACAGAAACATTTGTCATATTAACACATTAAAACAAAAATTCTTATTTAATATCTATTACTGAGTCAAATTTACAACAATCTCATTTGCACTGCTATTAGTATGTACATATCAATCATCATAAAACTTGATAAAATAACAAATCCCTGATAAAATAACTTTTATTTACAATGGAGCTATGCATGGAACATATATTATCTGACAGAAACATTTGTCATATTAACACATTAAAACAAAACAATTTTAGACCTATGAAATCAGTCTTATTTTCCCCCCAAAATAAATTTTTTTCCAAATTCCATTTTTTTTTCCATTTCATATTTTTTTTTCCATTTTAGTTTTTCTAGTCTTTGCTTTAGTAGTAAAAATGTTTTTACTACATAAAACTTACACAATTTTAAAAGTTGCATAAAAATGTCATTTTAGGGCCTTATGAAATAAATTTTGTTTTATCACAAATTCCATTTCATATTTTTCCAAGTTCTGTTTTTTTTTCTCCATATACATTTTTTACTTTTTTTTTTTTTTTCGTTTTAATTTTAATAGTTTATTAAAAACATGAACTCAGTTTAACAACTATTTATTTACATGTTTAATAAAAATTAAATTTTTAGGGCCCTTTGGAATACATTTATTTTCTCAAATAAATTTTTTCCAGAAATTTTCTCAAATTCTATTTTATTATTATTATTATTATTATTATTATTATTATTATTATTATTATTATTATATATTCTTTTTACCAAATTGTTTTGTTTTAATTTTTCTGGATTTCATTTTAATGGTTAAAAGAAACTTTATTAATCAGAAAGCATGACTGATCAATCAGAGTCATAAAAAAAACCTTTACTTATATAATTATTACAATAATATGATTTTTTTTTTTTTTTTCCAGAAAATGTTGTGTATTCAAATGAAGGCATAAAACCTTATCGATTGATTGAATCTTTTAATCAAATGAAAATCTCTGTACAAATTTACTGTTATTAGAACATGGAAGAAACTAAAAATCACAAACTTTATTCCTTAAAAAGTCAAGTTTAAATAATTATTTTATTAGTTTAGTAGTAGTTAGATTGGTATTACATTTTTCTGTACTATAGTAATATATTTCTGCCACAATTTCTTCAAGGATAACTGAAATTTTGATAGGGCCTGATAAATCATTCACAGATCAGGAACATGCATGAGAAATATCGATAGAGTCTGTTCTGATTTCATATTGTCTTTTTCTGCATTATTTCTCAGGTGTGATTCAGTCGGTTCACTAATCATATGATAATGAGATGCTAATCACATGTAAATTTCCTCGATCACCTGGAATGGCAGGATGATCCGGCGTTCATTAGGCCTGAAGCTGTGCTGTTTTTCTTAGGAATGGAGATTTGTATTTATTCCCATGATGCTCTGTGTGAATTATGCATCACCGTAACACACTAGCAACAATCAGAAAGTAGTGTGAGCTGCTAAACCATAACTATACTGTATTTTGCATAGATTGTAAAGCTGAGACAGTTATTTTTCCTCATACAAGTAATTAGTGAGTCTCAGTAGTACAGACTCTGCTAGACAGTAAAAGTATAGAGTATAAATGTGTCTTATGCTTCATCTGCATTCCTCTAACTGCTGCCGTCTGACTCCAAATAATTTAATTACAGCAGCAAGGGCTTCTGGGTAACTGAGAGACTAATCTGAGACAGTGTTCGATGCAGAGGTTTCTAAAGGTGCTGTTTACAGGAGCGTCTCTTCATGAGAAGAACACTTAGAGAACGAGAGGAAATGAAGCGAGGAGAGATGAGATTGAGCTTTTAAACTCACATTAACCTCTGATTAGAGTAGATTTCAGTCTCTGCTCTCATGCTCAGATTCATTATTACATTAAATCATATTCAACAAGAGACACACAAACAATCATCTGAGCGTCTGAAAGCCCATATGTGTGGAGACCGAGTGTGTGTTTACGTTTATTTACACAACAGAATCACACACACTCTCTCTCTCTCTCACACACACACACACACACACACACACTCTCTCTCACTCACACTCTCTCTCTCTCTCTCTCTCACACACACACACACACATACACATACACATAAACAGTATGATTTTTGCATTTCAGTAGCCAAAGCTATGTTAAAGCTTCTGGTTGGAAAGCAGTTCGAGAGTTTTTGACTATATTCCTCAACATCAGCTCTCACTATCTTTTCACAGGCAAGCGATTTCGTCTAGGATTCGTAAAATCAAAATGCTAAAAAAAAAAAAAAAAATGGGGTTGACTTCTTACCTATAGCATTCACTGGATCTTGCCCTTCCAGCTCCATGTGTGCGTGTTTCTTAGTAATGAATGTGCTTGCAGCGGGAAAGCTTTAAAATAAAGAAAACAAACATGATGCGCTTTCTGCCGTCTCGGTCTTGAACAGGAGTGCTTCACAAAAATAAACCGAAACTCAGTGAATGCGTGCCTCACAGACATGATAAATATATCTATTGAAAGCTTTAAATTACTACTTAATTTAAGCCTGGCCCTAGGGGTGTAAAAAAATGCAGGGCTCTAACTTCAGTGTTTGTCTCACTAAACGAGGACATAAATACATGAACAACATCTCCAGAACTGCTCTGAGAGTCACTTACTGGGCACTCTACCATTTTATTTGAATAAAACTAGCATCATATCATATACACAGAAATGTTAAGGTATTCATGGCAACCTGTCAAAATAAAAGTTTAACTTGAAGACATTGTGCCAGAAAAATATACTACTATTTTTTTCAGTAGAATGCACATAGCTTATTACTGCTACTACTAATACTAAAATGAAACAAACTTTATTTTTTAGAGATTAATCACACAACATTTCTTCCATGTTTTAATTTTAATAGTACAGGTACAGTACATCTCAAAAAAGTTGAATATCATAGAAAAGGTCTTTATTTTTTGTAATTTAATTCAAAAAAGCCAACTTTCTTATATTCTAGATTCATTGCACACAAACTAAAATATTTAAAGAGTTTTTTGTTGTTGTTTTAATTCTGATGGTTATGACTTACAGCTTAGGAAAATTAAAAATTCATTGTCTCAAAAAATTAGAATATTCCATTTTGAGGGTAAGTCAGAAAAGGTCATTGCTGAAAGGGCTGGCTGTTCACAGAGTGCTGTATCGAAATAAAGCAAATTGCACAAGCAACAGGGATGACCTCAGCCTTAGGAAGATTGTCAGGAAAAGCCGATTCAAGAACTTGGGAGAGCTTCACGAGGAGTGGACTGAAGCCAGAGTCAGCGTATCAAGAGTCACCACGCTCAGACGTCTTCAGGAAATGGGCTACAGCTGTCACATTCCTAGAACCAAGCCACTCCTGAACCAGAAAAACACATCAGAAGCATCTCACCTGGGGTAAGGAGAAAAAGAACTTGACTGTTGCTCAGTGGTCCACAGTACTCTTTTCAGATGAAAGTAAATTTAGCATTTCATTTGGAAATCAAGGTCTGGAGGAAGACTGGAGAGGCACAGAATCCAAAGTCCAGTGTGAAGTTTCTGAAGTCAGTGATGATTCGGGGTGCCGTGATGTCTGCTGGTGTTGTTCCATTGTGTTTTATCAAGTCCAAAGGCAATGCACCCATCTACCAGAAGATTTTGGAGCACTTTATGCCTCCATCTGCTGACAAGCTTTATGGAGATGCTGATTTCATTTTGCAGCAGGACTTTAACACCTGCCCACAGTGCCAAAACCACTTCCAAGTGGTTTGCTGACCATGATATTACTGTGCTTGATTGTCCAGCCAACTCCCCTGACCTGAAGCTCACAGAGAATCTATGGGGTATTGTGAAGAGGAAGATAAGTGACATCTGACAAACAATACAGAGGAGCTGAAGGCCGCTATCAAAAAAACCTGAACTTCAGTAACACCTCAGCAGTGCCACAGACTGATCACCTTCATGCCACGCTGCATTGAAGCAGTAATTCATGCAAAAGGAGCCCCAACCAAGTATTGAGTGCATAAGTAAACCTACTTTGGAGATCTTGAACATTTCTGTTTTGTAAATCTTTTTTTGATTGATCTTTGAGAAAATATTCACATTTTTTGAGATACTGAATTGTTTTTTTTCTGTAAGCTGTAAGTCATAACCATCAGAATTAAAACAAAAAACTCTTGAAATATTTCAGTTTGTGTGCAGTGAATCTAGAATATACGAAAGTTTGCTTTTTTTGAATTAAATTACAAAAAATAAAGAACTTTTCCATGATATTCAATTTTTTTTAGATGTACCTGTATTCCCTTTGTTTGCAAAAAATAGTTTGCTTGATTTTCAGTAATTAAAAGATAAATAAAATTCATAAGGCTATATTAAGAATAAATTTGACTAAATTAAGTTTTATGCGTTCATATAATTACACTTGCTACAACACAGAATTTAATAACAATAAAACATATGGAGAGGAAAAAATACAACGTTTCATAGAGCCCTAAGGATGCAATTTTTTTTTATAAAACTTTTAATAAACTGATATGAAATTGCATAAGTTTCAAGATTTTAATTAATTAAACATGCTCTTTGATTAATACAATTTTATTTAACCATTAAAAAGGAGTCAAAAAAAATTAAATGGAAAAAAAACAGAATCCAGAAAAATGGAGGAAAAAAAAAAGGAATTTGGGGGAAAAAATGAAACATAATTTGGGAAATAATAAAACTGATTTCATAGGGTCCTATTAATGATACTGGAAAACACTTTGGTCAATGGCAGTTGTTTTAAATGTGCTATAGAAATAAAATTTGTGTTGTATTGTATTAACTATAACCTGAGACAGCTATGACCTCGGCAGAGAACTTCCCTCCATATTCCTGCACCTCGACCAATAATTCAAGTATCCCTTGCTTCTCAGTGTGAGAAATACAAGGTGCGGTGTGTGAACTGCAATGAATGCATGAGACTCGAGAGCCCTGTAGATTGAAGTGTGTAAGTAACCTGAAGGATCTGTGTGTGTGTGTGTTTGTCTGTAGCAGCAGGAGCAGGACCCCACTAACCTCTACCTGTCTAATCTGCCCGTCTCTGTGGAAGAACAGGAGCTGGAGGCGCTGCTCAAACCCTTCGGTCACGTGATCTCTACACGGATCTTACGGGACGCCAGCGGCACGAGCAGAGGTGTCGGCTTCGCCAGGTGTGTGTGTGTTCAAATATAAAACCCTTGTTACTTTGAGTGTGTAACAGACTTCAGAGAAGTCAAGTGTGTGTGCTGATTTATTCTGTGCTAATGAGGGTCAACAAAAGCCTGTTCATTTCAACAGCTGCAGCTTATGATTATTACGAACAATTAATATTCAAAGCCTCAGGACACAACGTTTTTGTGCAGACAGGGTGATTTTCTGGATTTTATAAAGACTGTATAATAAAACTCAGTGTGGATGTATAGTTATTTATATTAATGAGTATGTTGTAAAATCTAAAACATGCAGATTTGAATAACAATTGTATGTATAAATGTATTATATTATATTATATTATATTATATTATATTATATTATATTATATTATATTTTTTTCCTAAAAGGTATATTTCTCTGCTAATTTATAATTTGTATTATTTTTCTAATTTTATTTTTATTTTACTATTTTTGTTGTTTTATTATTATTATTATTATTGTTATTATTATTATTGTTTATATTATAATCTAGTTTGTTTTTTAATTTGTATATTTATATAATACTAAATGTGAATTTATTTATATTTGTGCTAATAAACCACACTGTAAAGCCTAAAACATATACCGTCTTGAATAATAATTTATTATTGTTGTTTTATTGTTTATTATTACTATTATTATTATTATTATTATTGTTGTTGTTGTTGTTGTTGTTGTTATTATTATTATTTTAAGTATTATTTATTTAGTTTTCTCATTGTTATCACTATGCTAATAAACCTTCACATTTCAAGAGCTAAAACATACACAGATGCATTAATTTTATTTATTCTTTTTTTTCCATTTTTAATTTTAATTGTAAACACCGGAATTCATGTGAAAATTCTTGTTTAAAAAGATAAAAAAATAAAAAATAAAAAAATCACACAAGCCGTCTAATAAAATCAATGCTCTGCTGTAAGTCTTTGAAAACCTTTGAAACGACTCAATGCTGTTTCCCTGCTGTGGTTTTTCTTGTGTTTTTGTGTGTTGTTCTTCAGGATGGAGTCCTCAGAGAAATGTGAAGTTGTCATACAGCATTTCAATGGGAAATATCTCAAGCCTCCAGCAGGAACCCCAGGTAGAGCTGCTACAGCTCAACAAACAGAAATAGAAAGAGAAACTGGTGATATTGCTAATATCTTTCATAGCGCATGAATTTATTGGTTTCATTAAAGTGTCAGCTTTGTCTCAGGATTCTCATAAGTTTTGTAAGTATCTTGGAGAGGTGAGGTGTCCAAGTCGTATCATCTAACTACTGGGGTGCATCAGGGCTCAGTTCTTGGACCAATTCTCTTCTCTGTCTACATGGCATCATTAGGTTCTGTCATTCAGAAACATGGCTTTTCATACCATTGCTATGCTGATGACATTCAACTCTACCTCTCATTCCATCCTGATGATCCATCAGTAGCTGCTCGCATCTCAGCTTGTCTAACAGACATTTCTTGCTTGATGAAGGACCGACACCTTCAACTCAACCTTGCTAAGACAGAACTGCTTGTGGTTCTAGCAAACCCTTTGTTTCATCACAATTTCACCATCAAGTTAGGCACATCAACCATAACTCCTTCGAAAACAGCCAGAAACCTTGGAGTTATGATTGATGATCAGCTAACTTTCTCAGACCACATTGCTAAAACTGTCCGGTACTGCGGATTTGCTTTATTCAACATTAAGAAGATCAGGTCCTTTCTTTCTGAACATGCTGCACAACTCCTTGTTCAAGCTCTTGTTCTGTCCAGGCTAGACTATTGCAATGCTCTCTTGGCAGGTCTTCCAGTCAGTTCTATCAAACCTTTACAATTAATCCAGAATGCTGCAGCATGATTAATTTTTAATGAGCCGAAAATAATGCATGTCACACCTCTGTTTATCAATTTGCACTGGCTATAGCTGCTTGCATAAAATTCAAGGCATTGCTGTTTGCCTACAAAACCACCACTGGCTCTGCACCCCTTTACCTAAATTCATTACTTCAGACTTATGTGCCTCTAGAAGCTTGTGTTCTGCAAGTGAACGTTGCTTTATTGTTCATCCCAAAGAGGCACAAAGTCACTTTTACGGACTTTTGAATTAAATGTCCTTAGCCATCTTCAAGAATCGGCTTAAAACACATCTCTTCCATCTTTATTTGACACTCTAACTCTAGCACTCTCTATTCTAATTCTATTCTTAAAAAAACACGCACACTTGTCCATTTTAGACTTGCACTCTATTCATTTGCTGCTTGTTTTCTTAAAAAAAAGTAACTAGCTTTTTAATCTTTTTGTATTCTATCTGTTTCCTTTTCATTTATTATACAATTAACAAAAGCAAAAAAGGCCTCTAACACTAGCTTGCTCTATTCTTTTTCTGTTCTATCTGTTTTCTTTTTATTTATTATATTATTTAAAAAGCCCTTGCTATGTGTACTGCATTAAGCTAACTGAGACTTGTTATAGCACATGATTTTGATTGCTTCCATTGTCCTCATCTGTAAGTCGCTTTGGATAAAAGCGTCTGCTAAATGACTAAATGTAATGTAAATGTTAGGAGAAATGAGTCGCTAGCTGTCACTGAGTGAGTCTAGAGCTGTAAAGTCACTGTGGAGCAGCTCAGATGATCTGATGAGGAACAGATGCTTTGATTGCAGATGTGTGTTTCCTGTTACTCAGATCAGCTTATGTGTTTTGTTTAAGTTTTTTCAATCATCTGTCAGTTAGAAAGTGAAAGGAAATTTATAACATCCCACAACTAAACATTTTTATAATGTTTTGGGAGGATTTAGTCCATCCATCCATCCATCAATCATTCTGTCTTTCTGATGTTCTTTGTATCTATCTATCTATCTATCTATCTATCTATCTATCTATCTATCTATCTATCTATCTGTCTATCTGTCTATCTGTCTGTCTATCTGTCTATCTGTCTGTCTATCTGTATCTGTCTATATATCTATCGTTAAATCGTTCTATCTATCATTAAATCGTTCTATCATTGTCTAGCTTCTTTCTTTCTTTCTTTCTGTCTTTCTTTTCTCCTTATCTGTCTGTCTATTCTGTTCTAGTTTTGGCAGTGAAGTGGACAGATGGAGAGATGTCTGTGTTTGCTGTAGGCTCAGTCTTTGTCTCTTGTGTTTGTCTGTAGGTCCGTCTGAACCACTGCTATGTAAGTTTGCTGATGGCAGTCAGAAGAAGAGACAAACTCAGAGTAAATATCCACAGAATGGCAGAGCGTGGAGGGAAGGAGAGGTAAGATCACACACACACACACACACACACACACACACACACACACACACACACACACACACACACACACACACACACAGTGATTCATTTACAGGAAATCAGGCTGATCATCATCATCATCCTCGTGTCCTAAAGTGCAGCTGATGCACCTGCTGCATGTCACACAAATGCAGCACAGACGCACCACATCACCACTGTGCTTCTGTAGCTTAGAGTTCAGTATATTTAGAGTAGTTTCAGTTTTGTGAATATATTAAAATAGGGCTGCATGATAAATCAAAATGAAATCGACATCGCGATTAGACAGAAGCTGTGATTGTCATGCGTATCTTTCAGTGAAGCACGTTTCTGTGATCAGTAGTAAATCTCCATCTGAAGGCCAGAGGAACACCAAATACGCCCCGCAGAAGAAACCCAGGAAATCCCTACAGCGGCAGCTGAATAAACAGAAGATTTAACTGCTTTCTTTAAATTCAACGTGACTAATAAACACACGACTACGATAATAAATGGTTTATCTGAGTTCATCTTATTATAATTTTCCTTATATTAAAGTATATAATAATGCAGTGCCTTTATCATTGCTCAGAATACTATGAAATATGTTGTGTGCCTTATTCTGTGTAAGAAGCCTCATCATCTCACAGAAGGAATTATTTCAAACACTACGAAAACAGCTTTCATTATCACAGAACGATTTATTTGATTTTATTATCGCACAATTAAATTGTCTGTGATATTGTGTAGGCTGTCAGTGAACTATGGCTGTGTGTAGTAAATGCTGCTCCATCTGAAAGCACATGCTGGAGATTTACTACTAATCACAGAACCAGATTTACTGACAAAATGCACATGACAATTACCTTTGAATAATCACGCAGCCCTAAAAACTATTACTATATTTGTCTACAAATGTATAAATATATATATATATATATATATATATATATATATATATATATATATATATATATATAAATCTTATATATATAATTATTTTTTATTATATAAATATATTTTTAGATATATAAAAAAAAAATATATACAAATTATATATATATATATATATATATATATATATATATAAGATTTACATTTGTCTTACATTTTGATCTCTTTAATGTCTCTTTAATTACTACTAACTAAAAAAAAGGCAATCTAAATTTTTGTCTTAACCATTTGATCATTTGTTTGTTTTTAAGAGAATAAAATTTGAAAATTTCCAAAACACAGATCTGACAAATTAAATATTAAATACTAATAATCATATATGTTCTGATTGGCTGTGTTTTTGTTTGGTCAAGCAGAAATTTCTCTCGCAGTGTTGAGCGACACATTGTCACTGGATGAATCTGGTTATGATAGTTTCAAACTCTCTTCATCATAAACTCATATAATCACTGTCTTTCTCTCATGATGGAGTGATGGAGCATCTGAGGGTTTGGATCTGATGAAGTCTGCTGTTAACACATCTCTGTCTCTCTGTGTGTCTCTGCAGACGGGAATGACACTCGCATACGACCCTGCCGTCATGCAGAACGGGTATGTCTCTCTCTCTCTCTATCACACACACACAAAAAAAAACACACACACACACACACACACTGAGACATGAGGAGAGATCGTCTCGCAGTGTGTTCTGCTTGCAGGAAATTCCTCACTTCCTGTTTCCTGTGTCTGTCTCCTAATGAAACATCCTGTCTGATAAGAGATCAGAGAAACACAGCTCTGAGTATTTAGAGTTTCATCACAGCACCACCTGCAGGACACACACACACACACACGCACTGTAATGTGTGCTGAAGTCTGTATATATATAATGTTTATATCATAATCAATATCATTAATATGTAATCTCTGTCTCGGTGCAGGTTCTACTCTTCTCCGTACGGCATCACTGCTAACCGGATGATCGCTCAAGCGTCCATCACTCCGTTCATCACCACTTCACCCATCTCTGCATATCAGGTGTGTGTGTGTGATTTCAGTATCAGACCATCAGAGCAGCTCATGAATGAACAAGCTCTGTGTCTTACAGCTCTGATCTGGAAACTCATCTGAGTTTGTTTAATGAATATGAGCCGTTAACCCCGTCAGGGACAGACACCTTCACCTCCACAGCGTCTACAAGAGGTGAAGAATCAACTGTCTGCCGGTTCAATTGTTGCTCTGACAGCTGAATTACACAGGAGATGTCATTAACAAATGAGAGAACGAGAGATCAGAAAGAGAGATTAAAGGGCTTGTGTGTTTTTGTGTGTGATCGATCTATCACTGTCAGATTGATTGATCAGTATCAGAGCAGAGGAGCATCATCTTCATCACTGTCTTCTCTTCACTGAGATCAAGCACAGGTTTAGCACTAATATGAAGCCAGATTCCTGTGGCTGTGCATGAAAATGATGTGTGCATATATGAATATATTTTTATACTACAGCTCTAATATGGTTCTAGGTCAATGTATATATGAATGAATTACTGCTGTTTGATTTGATTGTTGAACTGTGTGAATAAGTGCTTTTGATGTTAATTTTTAGCAGCAGTAATTCAGAAAATATCACATTCTTGAGTGATGTTTTGGTTTTGTTTAATTTTATTTACATTTATTTCTATAGTATATTTAATCATATTTAGCAAAAGGCTTCACATTGTAAAACAATTTAATAATAACAAATGTAAACATTTAAAATGACTATTAATGAATTAAATTATATGTGTTTTATTTTAGCATCGAGATATACTGTTACAATTTCTATTCATATTTCGATTTCATTGATATTTTTATGTTCAGTTTTCATTTTACTTTTAGTAACAGCTGGTAATGTTGTTTTTGTAAATGTCTATATAGTTTTTATTAATTTTATTTCAGTTATGGTGGTTTTATATGAGAGCTGTCAGTCAAGAACTAGTTGACCAATGATGATGCTTAAGCCCGCCCTGATTTACATGAAACTCTAACCGCAAGATCTGAAAAAAAGAAAGAAAAAAAAAACAATAGCAGAATCTGTAAAGGAGCAAAGGGAAAACCAGCATGAACATACAAAAAATAAAATTATGATCAGAAAACGTCTGAGCACACAGGAAACACAAATATAACCAAGGAAAAAATTATTTTGTGTGCATGTAGGATAATTTTGCATAAATATTTATTTTATTAAATATGATTTTAATTTTGTTTAAAGTTTTGATTCATGCTTATTATTTTTTTAAATCCTCTATTATTATTTTTTTTTTTTTATTTATGCTTATTATTTTTCAATCTGTGGCCATTGTTTACTATCTGAAAAACTCTGCTGTCATTTTTTTTATTTTGTGCAATATATTTTTATTTGTGTTTTTACATTTTGGTTTCATGCTTGTTTTTTATTCAGTACTTTAAGTGGAAAATTTATTCCATAGTTTTGAAAATGTGAAATGTTGCTAATAGCTGGAATACATTTGTTTTTCATTTTATTTCAGTTAATGTATATTTCAGTTAATGTTTATTTAATGCTTGTTGTTAGTTAGCAATATTAACCCTTTAATGTGCCTTTAAGGTTCAGAGCACAGCATGGATGCCGCAGCAGTATGTGATGCAGCCGACAGTAAGTGACCTCTGACCTTTCTTCTCTCTGTGACCATTTACAGACACAAGGCTTAAAGGTACAGTAGCAGAAACTGCTTTCTTAATTGCATTAGAGAGGCTGAAAATTATCATGAAAACTAACGACTGTGGGGAAAATGTTTCTTGCTCAGTCTGAGTTTAGCAGAGGCAATATCGGTTTGAAAATATGTGACAACATCTCAGTAATATGAGTTTGTGCACTTTTCTGAGAGCATTATATTTCTGTGTAGTATCAGACTTGAGTTAGTTCGCTGCTGATTCAGTCTTATTCTCATATAAACTCCTGTAACATGCTCCTCGTGCTGTTTCTGGAGTGTTTGCCGTGTTAAAGTCATTGATTGAGTTCAGCCAACCATAACCCACAGTTATATGACATTCACTAAATCAATATCAGTGTGTTCTGTGCTGAAGTTTCATTTATTTTTACACAACACAAACCCATTGACTTGACCGTAACACTTTCTGGAGACCAGGCTCATGTGGATGTAGACATCCTTCTTTATTTCTACAGGAAGAACACAATGTTATCAATGTGAAAAAGAAAAAGGACGCTGCAAAAAATCTATATCTGGTTTCCAACTTAAAAAATCTCTACAGATCCTTAAAACAATAGATTTACTTGAAGCAACACCATTTTTTTCGATATTTTAACTGGAAAACAAAGCGAAAAATGACTAATCAGGAGTTAATAAGAAGTGATTTTTTTTGCAGTTGGTACAGTAAATAAGTTAAATGTGTTTGTTTTCTGTGTGTGTGTGTCTGTAGGGAGCGCTCATCAGTCCAGCTCTCGATCACAGCACTGTAATGACTCCACTAACACAACAGATGAGTCAGCTGACACTGGGAACCTCTGCTAATGTGGGTTTATATGCTGTCTGCTCTGATTTCACATTTACTCAACACTAAATATCACAAGAACGTCAACTGTGTTTGGTCACTGTACAGTACAGTCAGATGATAAAAGTGGTTTTTGGTCAGAATAATTTATATCAGACTTAATACTATAATATATACCAGACTAAAGATATGACTGTATCCAGACTATATATTCTACTAAATATTTGACTATATACCAGAATATATACCGTACTGTATACTCAACTATGAAATGGACTATAGGGAAGACTATATACCAGACTACATAACATAATATATACCTGACTGTCTACTGAATTATATATCAGACTATATAACAGACTATATACTGAACTATATATCAGACTTTATAACAGACTATATACTGAACTATATATCAGACTTTATACTGGACTATATAACAGACTATATACTGAACTATATAACAGACTGTATACTGAACTATATAACAGACTATATAACAGACTATATACTGGACTTTATATCAGACTATATACTGAACTATATAACAGACTATATACTGAACTATATAACAGACTGTATAACAGACTATATACTGAACTATATACCTGACTATGTAACAGACTATATACTGAACTACATAACAGAGTGTATACTGAACTATATAACAGACTATATACTAAACTATATACCTGACTATGTAACAGACTATATACTGAACTATATAACAGAGTGTATACTGAACTATATAACAGACTATATACTAAACTATATACCTGACTATGTAACAGACTATATACTGAACTATATAACAGACTGTTTACTGAACTATATATCAGACTATATAACAGACTATATACTGAACTATATAACAGACTGTTTACTGAACTATATAACAGACTATATAACAGACTATATACTGGACTATATATCAGACTATGTAACAGACTATATACTGAACTATGTAACAGACTGTTTACTGAACTATATATCAGACTATGTAACAGACTATATACTGAACTATATATCAGACTTTATACTGGACTATATAACAGACTATATACTGAACTATATAACAGACTGTATACTGAACTATATAACAGACTATATAACAGACTATATACTGGACTTTATATCAGACTATATACTGAACTATATAACAGACTATATACTGAACTATATAACAGACTGTATAACAGACTATATACTGAACTATATACCTGACTATGTAACAGACTATATACTGAACTACATAACAGAGTGTATACTGAACTATATAACAGACTATATACTAAACTATATACCTGACTATGTAACAGACTATATACTGAACTATATAACAGACTGTTTACTGAACTATATATCAGACTATATAACAGACTATATACTGAACTATATAACAGACTGTTTACTGAACTATATAACAGACTATATAACAGACTATATACTGGACTATATATCAGACTATGTAACAGACTATATACTGAACTATGTAACAGACTGTTTACTGAACTATATATCAGACTATGTAACAGACTATATACTGAACTATGTAACAGACTGTTTACTGAACTATATAACAGACTATATAACAGACTATATACTGGACTATATATCAGACTATATACTGAACTATATAACCGACTATATAACAGACTATATATCAGACTATATACTGAACTATATAACAGACTATATGCAGCACTATATAACAGACTGTATACAGCACTATATAACAGACTGTATACTGAACTATATAACAGACTATATACAGAACTATATAACAGACTATATACTGAACTATATAACAGACTATATACAGCACTATATAACAGACTGTATACTGAACTATAACAGACTATATACAGCACTATATAACAGACTATATACAGAACTATATAACAGACTATATACTGAACTATATAACAGACTATATACAGCACTATATAACAGACTATATACTGAACTATACACCAGACTATATAACAGACTGTATACCCAACTATATAACAGACTATATAACAGACTATATACTGAACTATATAACAGACTGTTTACTGAACTATATAACAGACTATATACTGGACTATATATCAGACTATGTAACAGACTATATACTGAACTATGTAACAGACTGTTTACTGAACTATATATCAGACTATATAACAGACTATATACTGAACTATATAACAGACTGTTTACTGAACTATATAACAGACTATATACTGGACTATATATCAGACTATGTAACAGACTATATACTGAACTATGTAACAGACTGTTTACTGAACTATATATCAGACTATATAACAGACTATATACTGGACTATATATCAGACTATATACTGAACTATATAACCGACTATATAACAGACTATATATCAGACTATATACTGAACTATATAACAGACTATATGCAGCACTATATAACAGACTGTATACAGCACTATATAACAGACTGTATACTGAACTATATAACAGACTATATACAGAACTATATAACAGACTATATACTGAACTATATAACAGACTATATACAGCACTATATAACAGACTGTATACTGAACTATAACAGACTATATACAGCACTATATAACAGACTATATACAGAACTATATAACAGACTATATACTGAACTATATAACAGACTATATACAGCACTATATAACAGACTATATACTGAACTATACACCAGACTATATAACAGACTGTATACCCAACTATATAACAGACTATATACTGAACTATACACCAGACTATATAACAGACTGTATACCCAACTATATAACAGACTGTATGCTGAGCTATATTCCAGACTATATAATAGACTATATACTGAACTAAATAGCAGACTATATAACAGGCTATACACTGAACTATATACCAGACTAAAAACCTGACCATGTACTAAACTATGTACCAGAATATATACGTGACTATATACAGACTAAAAACGACTGTATGCTGAACTTTATACCAGACTAAAAACCTAACTAAATAATAGACTACATTACAGACTAAAAAACTGATTATATATTGGACTATATATCAGATTATTTACCAGACTAACAACCTATTATATACTACTATATGTAGTCCAATTATATACCAGACTAAAAATCTGACTATATGCTGGACCATATACTGTATATAGACTAAATATGACTATATACCTAAAAACCTGACTAAATAACAGACTAAAACCAGACTAATACCAGAATATATGCCAGACTAAAAACCTACTACATATGGGACCATCAGCAGTTAAAATATAGTTTTAATTCAGTGATTTTTAACTTTTAATTTAGTGATTTTAATGCTTTAAAGAGCAGTTTTAGAATCGAATGTTCTAATGTTCTGCTATCGGTTCTGCTAACTATAAAAGGTGCAGCTGTCATAAAACCAGAGAGAAAGGCTGCATGGCTATAATAGTATGTGAGAGACTCAGTAGTAATATCAATGCGTTCCTAAAGGAGCTGAGTTTAGCCTGACTGTTAGCCTGCTTTAGACCAGGTTAGTTTCCCAGCATAAGTTGCCACAGTGACTGAGCTTGATCTATGTTAAATTTGCTTTATGGAACCCTAATTATTTGACAGTGAGTCAGACTAACTGAAATAAGCCTGGCTTAAAATTTGGTAAACTTTATGAAACGGGCTGAACCAAAGAAATAAAAGTGATAAAATTTTCTCCATAGCATCGAATCACATTATGAATTGAATTGAAATCGGATCTTACTGCATTGAAATAGAGATAAATCGCATCGGTAGCTGCTTCATATGTATCTTCAATGCAGGCCCGGCTGCAGGATGAAATGACTGAGGGTGCATGTGAAATTGTTAAGGGGGCTTAACTTTATTACACCATCAATGATTAATACCCACATCAGGAAATCACACAGTCGACAAAAGATAAGCCAGCGTCATTTATTATGAATAATTAACCCTTTCACACTTAAGTTTAAAATGTTCTAACTGACTCCCGAGAGTAAGATTTTTCAAGGCGACAGTTATTTTAGAACGTTCCCCCTTAATGTTTCCATGGCAACGCGTCATATTTGTCACGTGAAACACTGCAGCTACAATAATAACACTGTATAACAGATGTAGGCTATCCTTAATTTCGTTTTTCCTTTTTTATTCGAAATATTCACAAACTTACTTACCATGTCATCAACTATCCTATATTCCGATTCTCAAATATGTGTAAGTGAGTGTGTTTGGTCGTTTAAAAATCTTTATAACAATAGAGTAAACTTTATAGTTAGCCTACTTCCACTGTGTTTATCTGATATGAAAAACACACGTCGGCAAATTATATTTGAATAGATTGTTTTTGCTGCTTTCACAGACTCCAAATGTAGGCTATTGTTTTACCAGTGCTTATGTGTAGCCTATTTAAATGTCTGAAATCTAAAATAAACATTATGAGGTTGAAAACACTGCATAGTTGTGATATATGACAGCGTTGAGCTCGTCCGTATCTGGCTCAGCGCCAACCAACGCGAAAGACGTTTGAATCTGGCAGTATGTCACGAGTCACAACACTGAACATTCTAAATCCCATGGGGATAAGGTTAAATTATTATTTGACTCAAAAGGTTGAACATTTTATTTTTAACCATGAATACAAAAATGAAACAGAGGGGGCACAAGTCAGATCTGAGGGGGCATTGCCCCCTTTTGCCCCCTTGTGGCGCCGGGCCTGCTTCAATGTATCATATTGTTGGGTATGCATTGATACGTGTATGGCATCAGCCTCCGTTATGAGATGCACATCCCTAGTACAGAGTGTGTGTGCAGTCAGTCTTCAGCACTGTGACACTGAAGTGGTTTACACTGTGCTCCTGTACAGGAAGTTAGTCACCTCTGACCACGCCCTTTAACTCCACTCATTAGCACTCTGAGACAGCTAAACCATCACACACACACACACACACACACACACACACACACACACACACACACACACACACAAAAGACAGCGTGATCTGCAGCTCTCGATCACTCAGTGCCCTCTGCAGGACGATAGGAGAACTGCAGGTGTGTGTTATCCAGTGGTCGTGCTCGTGCGTGTGTGTGTTTGTGTGTGTGTCTTATCCACTGCTAATCTCTGTGTGTGTGTGTGTGTGTGTGTGTGTGTGTGTGTGTGTGTGTGTGTGTGTGTGTGTGTGTGTGTGTGTTTCAGTATATAACGGCTCCAGCTCCTGTGGCCCCTATGCAAGGAACATTCATCCATCAGTTAACACCGGTCCCTCCGTCAGCACTTCCTGTAGAGGTACATCATGCATGTTTCATGAGTTACATAAATACTAGGGCTGCACAATTTGACCAAAAGTTCATTTTGATTTTATTGTGATTTAAAATGCAAGAAAAAATAAAATTGCTTGTTTGTTAGACTGAACAATTTGGCGAAAAATGTGTGATTATATATCAATATGACAATAATAATAATAATAATAATAATAATAATATATTGTTATTATTATTTTTACTTCTGCAGAATCTGACAAAAAATTATTTATGTATCAATCTGACAATAGTAATAATAATAATAAAAATATTCTGCACAATTTGACAACGATTGTGATTATATATAAATCTGACTATAGTAACAATTAATTATTGTATTATAATTATTATTATTCAATAATAACTTTAATTAGCAAAACATTTAATTACTAAATTAAAAATATTAAGCAAAAAAATTTACTATTCTAATATTTCACTGAAAAATAAATATCAAGCATTTAAGAAACAACAGCAATAATAATAATGTTATTGTACAGTACAAATGTAAAATTACAATACTAATATTTTGGGCTGTTTTATTGTTTGAAAATTTCATCATTTTCGAATATTCAAGCTTCTATATTGCTGTTATATTTTTTTGACAACAAGGTTTATAAAAACTTACTACAAGTTTGGGAAGATGTTAAGATGTTAATCATTTCTTATTATAAGCAGTATATATCTAGAAATTAACATTCATATTCTGTATTAATAAATTAACTAAAGGCTGAAAACATTTAGAAAATGCACGTTGTAAAAATAAGAATATATCAATAAATGCTGTAAACCTTTTTCATTGTTAGTTCATGATACCTAATGCATTTGCTAACGTTACTTTAAAGTGTTTTGTTTATTTAGACTTAAACTTTTTAAACATCCTGTTGTCAGGGTGTAGTAACAGAAGCTCCCTCGTCACAGGATGTCCATGTAGCACGGCAACAGATCACCATGGAAACCAGCGACCACATTCAACCCTGCTCCTACCAGTCCAAGTGCGCACTATGTCCTGTGTACTGCACCCTACACACTATCAACTTCACAAACATGACAAAACCAATACTAGCCATCCATACAGCCTTAACTTACAACCTCATGACCCTGCTGGCCTTTCATATTCTTTTCTTTATACTAACAATAATATGTGACCCTGGAGCACAAAACCAATCTTAAGTCGCTGGGGTATATTTGTAGCAATAGCCAACAACACATTGTATGGGTCAAAATTATTGATTTTTCTTTTATGCCAAAAATCATTAGGATATTAAGGAAAGATCATGTTCCATGAAGATATTTTGTAAATTTCCTACTGTAATTATATAAAAACTTATTTTTTGATTAGTAATATGCATTGCTAAGAACTTCATTTGGACAACTTTAAAGATGATTTTCTCAATATTTAGATTTTTTTGCACCCTCAGATTCCAGATTTTCAAATAGTTGTATCTCAGAAAAATATTGTCCTGCTAACAAACCATACATCAATGGAGAGATTATTTATTCAGCATTCAGATGATGTATAAATCTCGATTTCAAAAAAAAAAAAAATGGTTTTGTGGTCCAGGGTCACATATTATTTGCTAATGAAATAAATGCTATATTAATAAATTAATTTAACGTACCTTGATGACCTTACATGCCTTTTATTTGTTTGGTCAAGACTGAAATCAAATTGTTAACGTTAGTTAATGTGTCATCTAATGCATCTAATACAAATCATTAATCTAGCTATGAAAATAATATTTAATTAATTAAATATACTAACTTGAAATGTCTTAGTTCATGTAGAAATTAAGAAATAAATGCTCTAAATGTATTGTTTTTATAATGCCTTGATATAAATGATGTATGAATATATATAATTTTTTAATATATTTGTTAATAAATGCTTTAAACATATTGTTTTTTAATGCTTCACATAAATGTTGTGATACATTTAATTAATATATTATATTATATTATTTATAATTATTTGTGCACTGTAGATGCATTTCTATCTCGGTGTGATGATGATTTTGTGTTTTATTGTCAGATAGCATCCTGAAGAGGTGAATGTACATCAGCGTTGCCTTCTGATGGACGCTCTGCACTCAAATTATGGACACGCAATCAACTTCCAGGTGACCTCAGCACCAAAAACACGGACTTGACTCATTTCCACCTGGACTCCGCAGGCCGCTTCATG
Source organism: allo-octoploid hybrid of Carassius auratus x Cyprinus carpio (assembly GCA_024542945.1). Lineage (NCBI taxonomy): Eukaryota > Metazoa > Chordata > Actinopteri > Cypriniformes > allo-octoploid hybrid of Carassius auratus x Cyprinus carpio. The sequence goes on from CM045062.1 coordinate 1,442,302, forward strand.
AGCTGATGAGGGTTATCACTTGAATTTTATTTTATTTTTTTAATGTCTGTTGGACTGAAGCTCCTTCAGAGAGTTCATAAATATGAAAACACTCCGTTGATAGATGCAGATATGATGTAAAAGGATCAAGAAGAACACGTATAGTCTTCCTCAGATATTAAGCTATCACATCTTTATATTCTGTTGTTTTTCTTCTGTCAAGTGTTGGTTTTGTAGGAATTTACACAAATCTCAGTAGCCTTAATTTTGAATACATCTGAATATTGTTTAATATCCGCTATCATGTGTTAATCATGTTGGGAATGAATCATGATATCACCTTTTCTTCATTTGAAGAAAGATCAGGTAATTATAATTTTCCTGAATGGACTGCATTATACTGAAATTTAATTTTCATAAAGAGGGAAAAACAGTACAGCAGTTTGCTGCAATTGATAAACATGCGTTTTTTAGTTTTTCTTCTAATTGTTTTTATGTATCAGTTTTGATATATTTACACATTAGATTGGAACCAAATAATAATTTAAAAACTTTAAAAAAAATAATAATAATCATTTTATGCATTAAATTTGTTTTTATATACATTTCTTTCATTATAGATATTATATTTGGTTTTAAACCTTAATTTTTTTTTATTAAGGTTAATGTTTTAGCGTGTTTAAGTGTTTTATTTTTTACTTAATCATTTACTTTGATTTTACATTTTTATGATTCATTTATTTTTAGTAAGTATTTTTTTGTTTTTATTTTAAAACTGTGTTTTTAGTTAAGTGTTTTATTTTGCTTGTTTTTATTTAAAAATAACAAATGTAATTTTACATTAAGATTTGATCAAGTTGCACATTACATTTGCATCTTTATTTAAATTAACTTAGCATCACATAATTAAAAACTTAAAAAGCTAAATGAAATGAATGAGGATTGCGATTGTGGATGCTGATAGATCAGTCTCAACTACTCTAAAGCAATAGAAGAAATAGTTCTTGTAGTCTAGTGTAGTTATGAGTGAAAGCAGTCGTTTCTAAACCAAAGAAGAAGCTATTGTTGGTTTTATTATTATTGTGTTCAATTCTATGATTTGTATTTTGTTTATCATCTCTTTATGTACAATCATGAGAGAGATTCCAGTTTCCAGAAAGAGCATTATTTGAAGAGTAAAGGAGGAATCTGATCAGATGATGTTGGTGCTTCATCTTCTGCTCCTGATCCGCTGGTTTTAGGTCTTGGGTTGGTGTTAGAGATGTATCTCTCTTTAGACAGCTCCATTTGTCTTCCCACAGGACATTAGCTGAACGCTGTTAGTCTTCAACATCAGGTACGATTGGTGTTTAGGACGAGACTGACCTCGCGTGACCTATAGTCAGACCAGCGTACTGAAGCTGAGATGAGAAACATCTTATTCTTTAAACCAGAGATTTAAAAACTTTCTGTCAGGTGAATCCCTTTGGCGTTAATTACTGAAGTGAATATTTCAGTAGTTTAACAGGACATTTGCATAGTTCTCTGAAGTTGGTTAGTGGCCACATGACATGCAGGTAAACAAATAAAATCTAATATATATTTTAGTAAGGGTTTATTTTGATTCTTTTTTTTTTATTATATTTTTTAATTTTTTATGTTTCATTTTTTTCTATTTTAATAATTTCTTTTAATTTTTTATTGTTATGACTAAATAAATTTTAGTGTTTTGATTTATTTTATTTTAATAATTTATTTTATGATTTGCACATTTTTTTGATTAAATAAATTTTTCATAAGTGTTTTGTTTTTATTTTAATCATTTATTTTAGTTTTCCATGTATGATATAATTTTTAGTAAGTGTTTTATTTAGTTTTTTATTTTTATAATTTATTTTAATTTTACATTTTTATGATTTGATTATAATATATAAAGTATTTTGTTTTATTTGAATACTATGAATTTTAATTGTGTATTTTTATCATTTAATTACTAACAGTATTTTATTTGCATTAAGATTTAATGTCCAGTGTTTTATTTTAGTTTTGAAATGTTTATATTTATGGTTTAATTTAGTGTTTTATTTTATTTATTTTTTATATATAATTTTTTGACGTTTACTTTATGATTTCATTAATGTTTGGTGTTTTGTTTTGTTATTTGTTTTAATTTAACATTGATTTTTTAAACTTCTATAGGCTAGCCTTACCCAGTGTCAGTAAAGTGCACACTTGTAGACTGTAGTAGAAGTAGAATGTGATTTGTGACGCAGCTGCGCGTTAAGTTCTGTGTTCTACAAGAAAACCTTTGAGAAAATGGTGAAGCATTTGAGATTTTTAAACATCCTTACGTTTTTAAAGTTGCACGAATGTCAGGAGTATGCCATTTGAGCCACATCTGAACTTTCTAGGATGCGTTCTTGAGCTCGTTTTCTTCACATCTGCATCTCAGTCATTTGCGTTATATTCAACTCCGAATGTCACAACGGTTGTGATTTAGCTGTTTAGTTTTAAGTTAGTTTTTTAAAGATTTATTTTTGACATTTGTGATTAGGATAGTTTAAAGCTGACAGGAATCAAAGTAGGAGAGAGAAAGGTGGCGGGATCAGGAAAGGTCCTCAAACCGGGATTCGAACTCGGCACGCGCTGTATGGTGCCACAAGGCTATTGGTGCCAACTTTACTTTTTAGTTTACGTCATCTTAGTGCATATCACCTTAGAATTTTAATGTTAAAAAATAATAATAAAAATATATTTAAATGTCTTTATATTTAAACTTATTTTTAGTAATTACTGTTTTTATTTTGAAATGTTTTAATTTAAAAGTAGGCAACTTAAATTGCTTTGTTTTGATGTTTAAAATATTTACATTTTTATGCTTTAATTTTTAGTAATAGTTTCTTTTAAAATGTTTAATAATTTAAACTATTAACTATTAAAATGGTTTATTGTGATATTTTGATGGTAATTCTTTTTTTTTTTTTTTTTTTTTTTTTTTTTACATCATGATTGTTGTTTTCAGTGTTTCGATTGTTTTTCATTTTAAATGATGATATGAGTCGCAGCGCTGAAGCAGCTCAACATCGATTGAACGCGGTTCTTCTGAAGTTCAACACACAAACATCAACACGAGGAGATGCTGCACACAAAACACAAACACACAAGTTTGAGAGGTTTTAGCAGGAAACTTGAGTCCACTATTTCGAGCAGGACCCCTCGGAGATCGCGGTGAATGTCTGTCATGGTTCATGGGTTCAAGCATCTGTGTTTGTTTGTTCTTGATTCTGTTCTTTTATTTTGGATGTTTATTAGAGGGTGGGTGAATAGGAAACATTTTACTATGTCTTGGCTTCTCTTTAAAGAAGATTTGAGCAATAAAAGCATTTGAAAGACACTCTGGTGTAATGGATTCGTGTTACCGTGTCGTGTTTGAAATGTTCAAAAGCCCTTTTGTAGTCAGGATATTTAAGTTTTTCCTAGACATAAACTGATATTCAAAAAATAAACCTAATAGTTATGTTAACAAATTTCGTCAATCCGAATGAATCCAGATTCGCCGCGTTCAGAAGCAGAGAAAGACGCCGCTAAATTCTCCGGAGCTACCGTGACTAACTCTCATTTTTGTCTTAATGACATGTATTTAAAAAAGAAAGCTTGCAAATATATCAGAAGAGCTTTTTAGCAAATGTTTAGGGAATAATTTGTGCACGTGACCAGTTCGACAGACGTAAATAAACGCTTTATTAAAAAATAACAATTTAAAAGCTTTATTAAAGTTAATCAAACCTAATGATGCGGATCAGTTATGTGGACACGTATAAAGACCCAGAAATTATGTTTTTATGTGCTGTTTGGGTCATGTTTATTATTATTATTATTATTATTATTATTATTATTATTATATTTAAACCACGTGGGTTATAACTGATGTGAGTTTGTGTTCAGATCTTGAGCACTAGAGCGCAGCGCTGACACGGTTTGTGTTTCTGTATGTGTTTGGTTACATTTTAAGGCCAAGTTTTTTATTTCAAATATGCAATTTTGTATTGTTTTTATAACAAATAAATAAGTTCTGTTTTAAGTTAATTTTATTTTGCTGTTTTTATTTTAAAGTTAATGTGTTTTACATTTTTATTTAAAATTTAGTATTTTAGTATTTTACATTTTCAATTTAGTTTTTAGAATTTTGTAGTATTTTATTTTATAGTGTATTTTAAAATAATTTATTTTAATTTTACATTTATGGTTTAAGATGGTTGAGGACATTTGAAGTGCTCAAAATAATCCTGTTCAAACCCAGCAGAGAAACTTCACTTTATTATTTCAAACCTCACAAACATCTCTTTTGTTTTGCCGGGGGATTTTCTGTCGATTCTGTAAATCAGTATGTGTTGTGAAAAAGCTCTTCACATAAAATAAAACTGACTGAAACTTAATGAAAATCAGACATGTTCTTGTTTGACTGGTTTTCTGGGTCACAGACGGCTCTGATCTCCAACATGTGGGTTAGTTGTGAACGTTTCATCTGGGTTTGTGTTGTGCAACTCATATGACAGACATAAATACTGAAAATCAGAACCAGATTTTATCGCATGTCTCATTTCAGTTCATTTGGGTTTTCAGATACACAGAAACAAGACGGTACTGTAAGTCACAGATCCACACTAGAGTTAATTATAGTTAATGAAAACCAAAATTAAAACCTTAAAAATACACTTTTGTTACTTGAAATCAAACAAATGTTAACAGAAATAATAAAAAAGTAAAAATAAAAAATCAAGTTAAAAAAAAAAAAAAATTCAGGACGTTGCCAAGGAATACTTTCACAGTTATTAAAAATTAATAAAAAAAAATCTATTGATATTAAAAAAAGACAAACATACATTAAAACTACTAAAAATAAAATAAAAATAAAAATAGTAATAAAAACTGTTAAAGTATCTCACAGATACAAACCAGGTTATTATAGTTAACTAACATTAAAATGAAAACCATAAATGTACTTTTGTTACTTAAAAAAAAATTATAATAATAGAAAATGATATTAAAATAACATACTTTAGAAAAACCTCTTAATGCAGCCTAAACTGGTTTACTGTTTTTCTTAGTCTTCTGGCCTGTTGGTTGGGTTTAAATGGCTTTAGACACTTTTTGTTGATTTTGTATTTTGTCTTGTTTAAATTTTAAAACTTGCTTATTTAAATTGGGTAAAAGTATGAATAAAACTTGAAGCTGGTCAGGCCGGGTGACCATCTTAGGCTGGTTTAAGCTGTAGTTTCAGCAGTGTAAATGAATTATGAATTACAAATAAATAATAAACGATAGCGCAATTCCAGTTTGTTTTTTTAGGATTTGGGTTTATCGGGATAGCCATTCTCCCTGATTTTTACTGTATTTTTGATCAAATAAATGCAGTCTTGGTGGCTTTTGACGCTAATGTACATGAACTAAACCTGACATCTGTGTGTGTGTTCATATAAAATAAGCAGCTTATAGTTTTATTAAAGGGAAGTGATGAAACACTGGTCCATTTTCTGTAAAACATCTGCTTTTAGCTGATCTGATATTGAAACTGGATTATTATTTGTGTGCACGTAGACTTTCTCAATTGCGCAACATGTCCCCTTTGTTGTAATAATTCTTATCATCTGTTGTTCCCTCTCTGCGGTCAGAATGACATATTGAAAAACTTACAGAACGGTTTTGGTGTTAAAGCCCTTTTCCTGTTCTGAAAGACTGAATAGTTAACCTGGTCAGTCCTCACTAGTCCTTGTGACCTGCTAGTGATCTGATCAAACCGCTGTCAGTCATTAGAAGTATTAAAGCGTTTGTGCTTCAGACATGATTCTGGTTCAGTGTTTTCACCCGCTGGACCAGTAAATGTGCAAGAATCAAGGGTAGATGTGCACAAACACTCAGAAGTGTGTTGAAAAATTCTCTCAGAGACTCTATAATGAACCTCACTGAATAATGCTGCTGTGAAAAATAATCACCGTCCATGTCCAAAACGAAATTACAATTAGATTTGTATATAATTCTGTCTAGTTTGATCGTTGTGAGGATCAAATGGTTGAACGTCCTGACAAAAAAAAAAAAAAAAAAAAAACTGAAAAGAGATTCATAAAGACATTGAACGCTGCAAACAAATCTGACTCACCCAAAAATAAAGCAAGTCATTTTGTGGATAGAGGACTTGCATCTTAGCTGGAAGCAGCGGTTTAAAGTTAAAAACGTCTTAATGCTGGATTTGTTTCAGCTTTTGTCTTCTCCAGATGTGAACTGATGGACTGGAGTGGTGTGGGTTACTTGTGGATTATTGTGATGTTTTTATCAGCTGTTTGGACTCTCATTCTGACGGCACCCATTCACTGCAGGGCATCCACTGGTGAGCAAGTGATGCAATGCTACATTTCTCCAAATCTAATGGAGAAACAAACTCATTTTAATCTTGGATGGCCTGAGGATGAGCACATTTTCAGCGAACTATTCTTCCTTGTATCGTTTTTTTTAGCTACGATATCAAAAACCATTGAAACAAGACCAATTTACTTACCTCATAAGATATTAAGATTTTTTTTTTTTAGTTAAATATTTCACATTTATTCATATATTTATTTTTCTGACCATATAATAACCTTAGCACAAATACAGTGAAAACATTATTTGTTATACAGTTACATATTTCTTTAGATCTAAGTATGGTACATGTGCTAACATGTTTATCTCTCTCTCTCTCTGTTTCCAGACATTCCATAAGTGCATTTCTGGGTTCCATGGCAGCAGACGTCAAAATAGAGGAGATTTAGGATAGAGACAGAGAAACGCTTCAGTCACACAGTAAATGAACATGAAGATTTGTGTCATCACAGATACATTGACTACAGCACACATTCACGTGAACATTTGAACAGTGTCTGTGAGGGGAAACACTCACACACGCAAATATTAAGAAAGAATTGAGTTTATACCAGGGGTATGATCTGAAATGATCCCGTGATTCAAAGACTCTCAAAATATATGAGAGTCTCAGCGAGAGGTAACGTTTTCTCTATGTTTTGGTGATTGGTGATAATCGTTATGAACATTTGAATTGCTGATTATGATGTAAACCTATACTGCAGAGAAAACAGCCAGTGAACTGATTCACTTCAGAGAACATATGAATCATTTGTGCACATTGATTGATTCATTCATTCAATATGACTCACATTCTGGACCACATATTTAAATTCATATTTTATATTTTGACATGAAATGTGAAACACATTGCGATGCGTGTGGTCTTGATCAGAGGTGTGAATGAGAGCTGTGTGTGAACTAATGTGTGACACACAGTCTGCAGTGGTTTTGAACATTCAGTGATTCATGATTGTTGAGGACAGCAGACAGTCTGAACTGAACTTCCACCACAACAACTCACAGCACTGCTTTATTTAGGAAGTAAAACCACGGCCCGGAGGATTGTGCTGACCTGACAGATCACTAACCGTCCCCTCATCGGGATTCAGATTGCTTTGTGGTTATAACATAAACACACAAACAATGCAAAGGGAGTCTGTTTACAGTACATTAATGCATCACTAGCAGTTCACTTCCATTGCATTGCATTGCTTTTGATCAGTTCATGCATTCACTGGGAGCATGGTATTATTTGAGTATTATTTATATACTATTATAATTTTTATTAAAATCTAAATTATTTATAACATTGTAATAGCAGGTTTATGTGCCATGAAACGTTTTCAGCATCACAATCTTTGTTTTCATCATCTATCACACTAATGTCTGTATTTCTGCTCTTTTTCCAGAGTTTCTTTGACGTTCTTCATTATCATTAAGATTTATACATACATATATATATATATATATATATATATATATATATATATATATATATATATATATATATATATATATATATATATATATATATATATGGGCTTCCATTAAAAGCCCATTTCTGCCACATAAGAAAAAGAAATCATGACAAATTATGCATATTTATTAAATTAAAAGTCAAAATTGACAGTCAAAATTATGACATACTAAGTCATATTTATGAAATTGAAAGTAATAATTGTGACAGTCACTAAGTATTATTTGTAAGATTAAGTCGAAAATGACAAAAAAAATCTAAATTATGACAATGAGTATTTTAACATAAATCAAAATTATGTCAGAATTATTAAAATGAAGTTGAAATTAAAAAAGTAACAATTATGACACTCCACTTAATAATTATTATATAAAAACATACAAATCTGACTGAAACAGTCATAATTATGACAAAATTGAAATTAACAATACTGTCTTTATGAAATATTAAGTCTTAATTATGATTAGTTTTGATAAAAAAGTTTCAATTATTCCAATTAACTTGTCATCATTTTAAATTTGTCGCAATTTTGAATTTTTTATGTCATAGTTCTGATGTTTAAGTCATAAATTTGAATAAGTTTTGTCAAAATTTTGACTCAAGTCATCATTGACTTTTTAAGTCACAATTTTGACGTTAAATCTATAAATATAACTTAGTATGTCATATTTTTTTTACTTTTTAATCTTTTTAATATTTAGTGAGTCAGAAGCTTTCAGGCTACATAGAAGAAAAACGTAATCATTGAGGAACTCACTAGTTTAAGACTATATGATGATCAGGGTTTTAAGACTATGATGCCTAAAATAGTCTCCCCTGGAGGCATGGGTTCATCCCACTTCTGACAGACCTATCCTTGGGGAAGTCGTGGCCTAGTGGTTAGAGAGTTTGACTCCTAACCCTAAGGTTGTGGGTTCGAGTCTCGGGCCGGCAATACCACGACTGAGGTGCCCTTGAGCAAGGCACCGAACCCCCAACTGCTCCCCGGGCACCGCAGCATAAATGATGCCCACTGCTCCAGGTGTGTGTTCACGGTGTGTGTGTGTTCACTGCTGTGTGTGTGCACTTTGGATTGGTTAAATGAAAATTCTGAGTACTTGGCTGTATGTCACTTTCACTTTCACATAAAATGTTGTCTTTGTAGGAAACTCACTTGATTTGAAGACTATGGTACCTAAAATTGCTTTGTAGGAACTCTAATTTCTTCTGGTTTTGTTTTTGAAAAAGACTGGCATTCAATAGAGTTGAACTCAAGTCTATAATCAAAGCACTGAAATCATATAAAACTGCATTTTTGATATATTATATTTAAGAGACCTGCAGCTTACGCAAGTCCAGCGCGAGTTCATAAATGAAAGCAGCTGGGTTTAATCATGTTCTAGACGCTGTTAGTTATTATGTAGATATGAATTAGTTTCTCTGAAACAGATGCAGAAAAATAAACATTTTGTCTTGCAGTCTATGTCATTTCCAGTTAAAGGTGGTTAAGAGATGGACTAATCAGCCCTTTCCATGGAATAACAGAATTTCACAAGAATTGCACTGATTTCCTAGAATGGTATTCGATCTTGTCGTCATGACAGTGATAACACAACGTGTTTGCGGCACGTGATTCTGGCTGCCGGCGCTGCAACAATTTAATGGTCATTATTAAACCTGAATGCATTCACTTGAAAAGCAGAGATAAAATGTGTGGTGCATGCTTAAACATGATGTGTTTTTGGATCTTATTTTTGTCTTGCTTTCCACTAAACATTCTTGAATCAAGTTCCATGCAGACTCAGAATTAGAATTCACTGTGTAAAACTTGTTTTCCCTTTGAACGAAGCTTGTTTTTCTGACTCCATTAGCAGATTTTTCTCATTTTAGGAAGTCTTAATACTGATTAATTTCTTAGTAATTAAGGCTTATCTTAATTTTACTTCCTGTGCATCAGTTGTTTGCTCTGCTCTCTTTATACACTGAAGCTTTGGTCTGGATTCGTTGCTACTGATTTCATTTCTTGTTTTGCTTTTCTCACTCATGACTCATTTAGGAGATGCTTGTGTGTCAAAACTTATTGTGCCACCTAGATAGACAGCATACACAGTGAGATTATTGACTTTGACTGAACCAAAATGTCTATGTGCCCATGATGCTGTCTAGATAGGCAGCTCACAGAGTGCTTTTAATGTCTTACTTCTGTAGGTAGGTGTTTTGCATGGTTTTGAGATGCCCAAAAACAGTGTGTAGGCGTGAAGCTCACCATTTGAGGCACATGCTCAGAAATGCAGCCCTAAATTCATGTATTGGTAACTTCTGAGAGCAAGTGTCTTGCTGTCTGCTTTATAAGTTTTAAAATGCATGGACTGCTCGTTAGGACATGTGCCTGAAAACACTGTCTGTGTAGGCAACTCACTAGGTCTTGAGAAATGCTATCTACTTAGGGTTCTTATCAGTTTTAATGTCTAGGTTGACAGCTCTTTAGGTTATAGGACATGTTCCAAAAGTCTGTTTTTTATTTTTTTATAATGCCTAAAAATGCAGTCTGTGTAGGCAGTTTAAGATTATGATGCCTAAAATGTTATCCATGTAGGCAACTCTGAGTTTAGAAACTACAATTCTCAGCAATGCTGTCTATGAAGGAAACTCACAAGAGACTGACACCTAAAAAAAATGTCAGCTCACTAGGTCTTGATACTAGGATGCTCAGAAATGCTGTCTACAACTATCCAGGTTTTAAGACTAAAAATGCTGTCTATAGGAAATGAATTGGTTTTAAGACTGACACCTATGTTTTATATGTAGGCAACACACTTGGTTTTGAGACTGACACCCAGAAATGTCGTTTATGTAGTCAACTCATCTGGTTTTAAGAATATTATACAAATGCTGTATTTATAGGAAAGTCGCTTGAAATGTTGTCTATGTAGGAAACCCACTAGGTTTTGAGACTATGATGCCAAAAATGTTATATAGGCTTTAGGCAACACTCTGAGACCAACACCCAGAAATGTTGTTTATGTGGTAAACTAGGTTTTGAGACGATGATGCCTAAAAAAAATTCTATGTAGGCAACTCAGGTCTTGATAGGATGCTCAGAAATGCTGTCTATATAGACAATTCTTCAGGATTTAAGAATAAATGTTGTCTATAGTAAATTCATTAGTTTTGAGACTTATCATGCGTACCGTATGTTATAACTAGGCAGCACTAGGTTTTGAGACTATGATGCCCAGAAATGTTGTTTATGTTGTAATACTCCTAGGTTTGAGATGCCAAATGCTGATAGGCAACTTTATCTAGGTTTTGAGAAAATGGTTTTCCAGATGTTGTTTATAGGAAACTCACTTGAAATGCCTTAGAATGTCATATATGTAGGGAACTCACTAGGTTTTGAGAGTATGATGCCCAGTGATGCTGTCTATGTGGTGCTCACTAGCTCCAGAACTGCTCTAGGGTGTTGTCTAGTGAGTGAGCGCAGTGCGCACTGACACAGACGCGGCGCAGTAGCGGTTTTTGAGAAAGTAAAGCAGGAAAAGAGCCTCCTCCCTCAGAGCGCGTTCTTCATGAACGTTTCCTGTCGCGTTTGTGACTCACGTCCATCTGCGCGTTTCCTCTCAGACGAGGGAGGAGAATGAGGCTCGAGCCGATTTAAGAGCATGATCCGGGGTCAGACGCGATGGAGCGTGTAATGGAGCGGTTCGGTTCTGTCGGTTTCGGGTCGGTTCTTCTCGTGTGTCTGGTGTCTGGTAAGTTTCCGCTTCAGTCTTGTTACTGCGACGCGACGCTCTGACGCTGACGCCGCTGTGATCAGCGAACGCGAGCGTTTCACCGGAGCGTTGCGAGTCGCGTCGCGTCATACTCAGCGTTATGGGGTGTGATTAGATTAATTATTAGTTCCTCTCCAGTGTCTGAAACTGTCAGACAGCACGAGCCTGACGCACGTTTCCTCGTGTGTCTGCGCGTGTCTGAAACTCTCCAATTCTGTTCCTGTTGTCTAATTTGTTTGTCTGTTTTTATTTTCTAAATGTACTGTGACATTTGTCATGATAATAAATATAAATATAAATATGCTTTAAAAAATATCTTGTTTTGAGTTACTAAAGCTGTATTACATTACTGTGGGATCTCGTCAAATATTTACCTTAGTTTAACTAGTGCGGTGGTGCCATGATAAAGTGTTAAATATCACAGTTAACTATAAGTAAAACCATGAAAAAAATCGTTAATATAGATAAATTTTAATTGAAATATATATAGCGTATAATATTAAATGTTTTTTGCTTTGCTTTCATTTAATTTAACATGATGTAGCTTACTAAAATAACTAAAACTAAAAATGAAATAAAAAAAATAAATAAATGCATATAATTAATAGGCTACACAATAGAACATATTAAATAAAATAAAAAAGTAAATGTGTCTGCAGGATGAGTACCATGTTTATGATGATGTCAGATATAGATAAATAGATGACAAAGAGAAAGAAAATGTATTAAGTTTTTTTTTTTTTATATATATATATTAACATCATAAAGTGCATTAAACATTACATTACACCAGGGTTTCCCAAACTGGGCTGCAGTGGGTTTTTGTGTTGTTAAATAATTAATAATTAATTAGATCATAATACAAGTTGCATTAAATTGATAAAGACCTTTTAGATTTTTATGTATTTAGATTAAATAAAAATGAATTCTTCTTAAATGAGGTCGCAGGTGTTCTTCATCACTGTCCGTCACTAAAGTAAAACACAGATGTTTCTGTGGTTTAACGTAAAACAACATAAACCTGCATATGCATTTAAGAGATCCTGAAGATAATATATATATATAATGTTTATATAATGTTTCCCAAAGCTCCGTGTCCATCTACCGCAGCTAACAGTGATGCAGCATGTGTTTGCGTTTATGTTCCTGGCAGACGCAGATACTGAAGCAACGTCCAGACGAATGTTGAGACGATTATGTCATCAGATTCTGAGATGCTTGTTGCTGTAGAAAATGTTTTTTTTAATTATCACATGTGTTTGGGGTCTAAACTAACGTCACTTCGCTGTTTGAACAATGTCTGTGTATCAGCTGGTGTTTTGGTGATTTTCAGTGGATTTATGAAGTCGGTTTTGACCAATCACATTAAACATAAACATCATCCACTAACTAACCACAAACAAAAACATTACCTTTGGCTGATCCAAGGTTAATAATAATAATAATAAAAAAAGTTATTATTATTAGCTATTTTATATCTCATTTTTATATAGTTTAACTTGATCTGCTAAAATAACTAAAACAAAAAGTTATTAAGAACTATAAAGACATTAAAAAAAAAAAAATACAAAAAATGTATCTCAATACAGTTCTGATCTCGCCTCTGTTTGTGTCTCAGGTGCATCAGCTCTGCTCCACACACCCAATCCACAGAGTGTGTGTAAGTCATGTGACCCTCAGCCGGCGAACTGCAAGTCGAATCAGTGCATCACAAGCTGCAGCGTATCAAAGACCTGCCCGGGTCCAGATGATGTCTGCGCCGCCGTCTGGTATGAAGCACTTGTGATCATGAGTCATGCAACTACAATGGGGTTTGTTCCAACACGCTCACAGACGTGTTGCAGCATTCTTTACTTAAAGCAGTAGCTCACCTAAAAATTAACATTCGCTGAAAATTCACTTGCCCTTAGGCCATCTGAGATGTAGGTGAGTTTGTTTCTTCATCAGATTTGGAGAAATGTAGCATTGCATCAGTGTCTCAGCACTGGTTCCTCTGCAGTGAATGGGTGCCGTCAAAATGAGAGTCCAAACATCACAATAATCCACAAGTAATCCACACCACTCCAGTCCATCAGTTAATGTCATGAGAAGTGAAAATGTGTGTGATTGTAAGAAGCAAATCCATTATTAAGACATTTTTAACTTTAAACTGTTTCTTCTGGCTAAAATACAAGTCCATAATCCATAATAATGCTTCCTCCAATGTAAAAGTGGTCTGGTCTGAATCAGGAGAGAAATATACACAGATCAAGCACTGTTTACAAGCCAGAACAGTCCAAAACAGCTTTGAACAAATATATGTGTGGATTTTGAAGTGAGAGACAACAGGAGATGGACTTGTTATTATGGATTATTTTAGCCTGAAGCAAAGGTTTGAAGTTAAAAATGCCTTAACAATGGATCTGTTTCCTACAAACACGCAGCTTTTGGCTTCTTGAGACATTAGCTGATGGACTGGTGTGGTGTGGATTACTTGTGGATTATTGTGATGTTTTTATCAGCTGTTTGGACTCTCATTCTGACGGCACCCATTCACTGCAGAGCATCCACTGGTGAGCAAGTGATTCAATGCTACATTTCTCCAAATCTGATGAAGAAACAAACTCATCTACTTCTTGGATGACCTGAGGGTGAGGACATTTTCAGCTAATTTTCATTTTTGGCTGAACTATTTCTTTAAGGAATGACAATAAAGTGAGCGCCCTGAAGCAAAGAAGCCTTTTTCAAACTAAAACCAAAAACTTTTCAACCTGAATCATTCTTAAAGGGATAGTGCACTCTCCCTAATATGCATTTTTTAGGGGTGAATAATCCTTTACAGTAAGTTTTAAGGCACCAGAATATAGTTGAAGAACTTTAAAAGTTTCTCCTGTGATGTAAAATGACAAAACTCTTTTTCTAAACCATCTCTGATATAGATGTAGATGTGTAATAGATGCAAACCAACCTGTACACTGCTGCATTATGGGTTTTGTAGTTTGGTTTGTAGTGATTATTACATGAAAATGGAAAACACAACATGAGCTTGTTTCACTTTCCATGCAGCAGAAGATACAGGAACAACGACCCAAAATACACAAACGCTGGTGTAAATCAGCTGACTGGACATATCTGACTTACTGTTTCTCTTACTATCACTAAACTACTGTTTACTGGACACAGTACGCAACTGTTAAAAGTGTAGTATATACTGTGAACTAGCTACTATGTTTTTGAATAACATGTGAAAGTGAAAGCACATTTTAATGATGAACATTTCATAATTCATCCATTAATCATCATCAGCTGTCAGTCAATTAAAATTTTTCATCTTATTAATTATATGACGTGTCAATTAATTAATCTAATAATCGCAATTTACATCTGGCTGTGAAAATACCCCCCAAAAGATTTTGGGTTAAATGAGAAAGAATTAAGTAAACATTACAAATAGTCGCTTTAGAAATAAATATTTTATTTGATTTAATATAAAATTTATTACACATAAACATTTAGGCTACAACAGCCTAACATAAACTATGGAACATAAAAGAAGATAATTTGAGAAACACCCCGTTCATGCAATGGAAGTCATTGCTAACCAAAAACAACTTTGTTACCAACAGTCTTCACAATACCTTCTTTTATGTTCCACAAAAGAAAGTATTCAGTTTTGAGTAATTCAGTAATTCAGGTTTGAGTAAATGATGACATAATAATAAAAAAAAAAAAAAAAAAAAAAAAAAAAAAACTTTGGGTAATCTATCCCTTTAAAGCCCGTTTTTAATGAAATGATACTCTAAATAAGAAACTAAATCTGTCACCAGGTGGCGGTAATTGTCTTTATGAGTCATTTATTCAACCGCTGATTCATTCAGGAATTCAGTAAATGGCTCTCTGGATGAATGGGCCTTTGAATCATTGATTCACCCGATTAGTTCAAAACGTGGATTCATTCAGAAACTAAACACCGCTGTGCTGTTCGGCGACGAGCAACAGTTCTGCTGTGGGTTAATAGGTATTAGTTTTGTTTGCAAAACTTAGCAAAAACAGACAACAATGTGTTTAAAATATAAAACAATATAAACAACTTAATTACTGAACTGTTGTATAAAATCACATTTCCACTCATATTCGAGGCAAAAACAGCACTCGTGTGATATTGCTCTAGCTGCTGGTGTGATATCACTTATCATGTGATTTAAGTAAGAAATAACGCGATTAAATTATTTTAACGCAGGTGATGCACTGGCCCACGTCATCTTATATTTCAGCATAATTGAGATACTAATTATTTAATTCATTTTTATATTTGTAATTTTCATTTAAATGAATGAGCACTTTTACATTACTATAAGGTTACAGTTAACAACAGAGCCCAAACTTAAATGTGATTACTATTTATTTTTAAATATAATAATCAATGCTCAACATAAAAAAAATAAAAATAAAAACTGTATGCTAACATGTAGGATAAATTGCACATAATGCAGTTTTTAAATTAGCTTCCGAATTATACAATTTCTATTTGTTGTTGAAATGTAGCTATTAATTTACACAGATTGGTTGTCGTCTGGCGTTTTTCGCTCGATATTTGCATAAAGTCAAGGAATGCCTAAACTTTTTGGCGCTCTCGGCCGCTCTCAACACTCTGCGCTGCTTTCAATCATATTTATTTTTTTCAGTTAATATTTAATTTATTTCAAGTAATGGAAATGTATATTTGTTATTAGTTTACTATAATAACCATGATACATTTAAATTTTTTGCATAATATGCATTATATACATAAATATATAGCTACATATTTACATTTGCATTTATTCATTTAGCAGATGCTTTTATCCAAAGCGGCTTAAAATTGAGAAATGCAATAACCAATTCATTATATAGAGGCAAATAGACACAGGAAGTGCTTGCAATACAAAGTTTCAGGCATTGTTCAGAGTAAATACTAGCTAGACAGGGAGAGGTTAAGGAAAGAAATGAATCAATCCTCCCAACTAGAAGATATTTACTCTAATAGACAGAAAACTTGTATTAAGCAAAACACTTAAGTGCTCTTGCTGTCTCACAGTCAGTTCGCTTATCCTACATATACACATATTATATATATACACACACACATATATATGTATATCTAAAATTTTCAGCCCACTTTTGACAGTCTGATGTGATTTTATGGGTAATTTCACTTCCTTTTTTTCATAACACTGGAAATGAAAGCTTGAGCTCATTGCATTTTAGGATACTGTATAACACACATTGTGTTCTGTTATAATACTGCGCATTTTGAGAAATGTAGTAGAGCATCAGGATATTGACACAGTGCAGAATAAGTATGAGTAGTATGCTAGTGATTGCATGAACTGCGAGCTGTGATTGCTATTTCTGTCTCTCAGGTGGAGGAAGGCTGGAGTTGTGATGGTGGAGACGAAGTGTCATGACCCGAAGCAGCCTCTGAACGGCGTGATGCTGGACGACTACAGCAGCTCTGACTGTGTGCTGTCGTTAAAAGTCATGAACACCTCTGTCCTCCGTCTGTGCGCCTGTACGGGACGAGAGTGCAACAAGCGCTTGCTGCTGAGCAAACCTGATGACCAGATATGTGAGTGCAGTTGTAGTGTGCGTGTGTGTGTGGTTTCCTACTATTTGTCATTTCCATACTATTTGTCATATAATCAGCACTGAGTAGGCGTGTGTTTGTGGTTTCATATGTGTAGTGTTTGTTGGAGGTCTCCATCAGGTGTGTGTCTGGTTTTCAGTGCATAATATATTTCACATACCATCAGCATTGAGCTAAATCTGAAAAAATGGCATATTTGCATTCATATTGTTCTTGTTGTGAAGGTAAAATTGATTCGTAAAGTGTCTGTAGTAATTGTGTTGGTTTTACATAAAGCAAGACAATCAAGATTAACTTTTCTTATCTAGTTATAACAAGTGTCATATAAAGTTGGGATACAAATGCTCTGAACTGCCTCTAAAGAGAGAACTTTTATTTGATCTATTTTTAGATTATTGGTAAAATTCTCATTTGTTAACATTGTTAGCATTAGCTGACATGAACTTACTATATATATATATATATATATATATATATATATATATATATATATATATACAGGCAGAATGAATCAGTTTATATATATATATATATATTTCTCTCTTTCTCTCTGTGTTTTTGCAGTGCCTACATCAGAAAATAAAGAAGGGTTCAAACTCGCTCAGGTCTGTAGGTTTTGTGACATTGAATTTACGGAGTGTAATGCCACCGGCGTCTGCGAATCCTCCTGCAACATCACCTCCATCTGCGAGAATCCCCGCGAGGTCTGCGTCAGCGCCTGGTATGTGCCACTTTTCTGTTATACAGCTTTGTTTTTGTTTACAGACTCGATCTGCAAATCTGAATCCCACTGATTCTCAAATGCAGAATCTGCATTCAGTATCACTGCTGTCTAGACATTCGAATTTCCCATATCAAGCTCTACATGAACTCTCTGTATTCGTTCAGTATGAATGTCGACTGCATTAATCAGGAAATAGCTTCACTGTGATACAGGAAATCCTGTCTGACTTCCAGACAATCCCGCAGGAAATAGTTCATTTCGGCTCGCAGACAAACTCTGAGAGTGAAAACACACAGTCAGAGTGATCATGACGTGACAGAAAGAGTTTAAAGGAGTATTTCAGCCGAAAATGAACATTGGCGAGTTTGTTTCTTCATCAGATTTGTGGAAATGCAGTATTTCATCACTTGCTCACCAATGGATGCTCTGCAGTGAATGGGTGCCGTCAGAATGAGAGTCCAAACAGCTGATAAAAACATCACAATAATCCTCAAGTAACCCACACCACTCCAGTCCATCAAAAAAAAAAAAAAAAACTGCAACAAATCCATCATTAAAACGTGTTTAACTTCAAACTATTACTTCTGGCTAGCCTATAATCCATAATAATGCAAAAAGAAAAGAAAATATGGAGTAACTCAATTTCATAACATATGTTACAGAACAATATAATTTAGGAATTTTTTAATGTCTTTGAAAGAAGTCTCTTCTGCTCACCAAGGCTGCATTTATTTGATCAAAAATACAGTAAAAATTGTGAAATATTATACAATTTAAAATAGCTGTTTTCTAAGTGAATATCTGTTAAACTATATCAGTCTTCAGTGTCACACGATCCTACAGAAATCATTCTAATATGCTGATTTGCTGCTCAAGAAACATTTCTGATTATTATCAATGTTGAAAACAGTTTTCAGGATTCACAGATGAATAGAAAGTTCAAAAGAACAGCGTTTATTTGAAATATAAATCTTTTGTAACTTTATAAATGTTTTTACTGTCAATGTAATGTGTCCTTGTTGAATTAAAATATTAATTTCTTTAAAAAAAATCCCAGACTTTTAAAGCAGTATATATTTGGTGGATTTTAAAGAGGACGCACTTCTGGTATTCTCAGATTGACTGATTAAAAGCCAATCAGCTCACAATGTGCATGCTGTGTTTCAGGAGGAGAAATAAAGGAAAGCCCATCATGGAGACGATGTGTCACAATCCAGCGCTCCCGTTTCACGGTCAGTATCTGACGGACTACAACAACAGCATCTGTGTGATGAAGCAGGTGAAGGGCATGGAGGACGATTTCTACATCTGCTCCTGCAATCAGGAAGAGTGCAACGATCGACTCTTCTTCACTGACGGTGAGTGAGATGTGAATGAGAGGAGCTAGAGTTTATTTTTGATAGAAATTAATGCTTTAATTCAGCAAGGATGCATTCAGTTGATCAAAAGTGAGAGTAAAGTCATTTACAATGTTACAGTAGATTTCTATTTCAAATAAATGCTGTTCTTTTGAACTTTCTATTCATCAAAGATTCCAGAAAACTGTATCAGTTTGCACAAAAATATTAGGCAGGACAGCTGTTTTCAACATTGATAATAATCAGAAATGTTTCTTGAGCAGCAAATCAGCATATTAGAATGATTTCTGAAGATCATGTGACACTGAAGACTGGAGTAATGATGCTGAAAATACAGCTGCACATCACAGAAATGAATTACATTTTACAATATATATATATATATGTGTGTGTGTGTGTGTGTATATACATTCATAGATATTATTCACATAGAAAAACACACTATTTTAAATTGTACAAATATTTCACAATATTTCTGTTTTTACTGTATTTTCGATCAAATGAATGCAGCCTTGTTGAGCAGAAGAGACGTCTTTTAAAAACAAAAAAAAATCTTTATGATTCTCGATCAGAATAAGAATATTAAGACTCATATCTCCCAGTTTTGACTCTTTCACACTGTGGTGTAGGTCAGTTTAAAAGCATTCTTGGGGTAAACTGTGCGAGGCATTTTCTAAAATGTCTCCGTGGAGCTGCTGAAGCGTTCAGACGTGTAGTTTCCTGTCTGTGTCTGAAGATCATCACATGCAGAACTCTTGTTTTTATAGCCGTGTGTTATTTCTGTGCGTCTGCGTGTGCACGTGTGCGCTTTGTGTTCGGTTGCACATCACTGTGTTTACTGTAACGTGTATCATTAGGGAGTTTTGTGCAGGAAAGGACCACTAATGTTTATTTCTGCTTCTGACTAGAGTCTAGTTTTAGATGAATTAAACAGGAAGCTGCCTCATGTGATTCTGAGAGGAAACTTGGTGCAGAAAATTACATAGGATGCAATTTTTTTTTTCAAAAGTTTTCTGAGGAATTGTGAAGTGTCAGAAAAAAAAGCATCATTTTCTGCATTCTCAAACACATTGATTCACAGACTATGCAGTAAAATTACATAATATTGAGAACTAAGCAGAATGGTAATTTTTGTTTGTGAATATCTAGTTTTTGCTTCTTGCAGCATTGCATTAGTTTAGTGATTAGTTAGCACTTTCTCAGATGTGCTCATAAACTTTTATTATGTTTCCTGTATACTTTGACTCCCGGAAGTTGGACAATCAGATTGGAAATGAATTTTTCAACAGATCTTTACAGTATTGTTTACAATATAAATGTATGACATTTTAGATGGACAGTACATCCTTTAAAAAATTACCATCTAACACTAGTTTTCATTTTATTTATAAGTTAAATTTTTCATAATTTTATGCGCTTTTGTCATTTTCATTATGTTTTTTTAATATATTACCATTTAGGTTGAATTATTGTTATTTATTCATTTTTTTTCAGTTTTTAGTTTTAAGTTGGTAATTTGAGTGCTTTGGCTTAAAGGATTAGTTCACCCAAAAATTTAAATTCTGTCATTAATTACTCACCCTCATGTCATTCCAAATCCGTAAGACCTTCTTTCATCTTCTGAACACAAATTAAGATATTTTTGATGAAATCCGTGAGCTTTTTGACCCTCCATAGACAGCAAGGGTCCTACCATGATCAGGGTCCAGAAACATAGTCTGTAAGGAGATAGTAAGGAGATGAATTGTTTAATAAAGTCATTATTTTTGTTTTCTTTGCACACAAAAAGTATTCTTGTAGCTTCGAAAAATTATGTTAACCCCCTGGGCCCAGTTGTTCAAAAAGTTTAATCTGGATCATTCTGATCTGGATTTGGAAATCCCATGCTGTGGAATCCGGGATCAGGTGACCCATCTTACTTTTGTGCTGGTTTTTCAAAGCAAAATTGGATTGAATCATACTGATCCAGATACACACTTTTTCAAATTTCCAAATCTGGATTACTAGCGCTCTACAGAGCCCCTAAAGTTACATGGTGATTGGGGGGAAATGCATTCTTGCATTCTAGTTTTGCATTGCATTTACATAAATAAATACTTCTGACTGCCAATGTACTTTACAATCAGTGATTAAACAACTTTAAATTAAATATATTTTAGTTTGATATTGACAGCTGTTTGGGGATTTGGGGATATATTACATGTTAAAATGTAGACCAGTTTTAAAGTTTTATTACATTTTTTGTTCCTGAAATCCACTCTTCAGCTGGGATCAGAATAATCCTTTTTTTTGGAACTAAGTATCCCAATCTTGCTAAAATGTTTTGAACAACACAAATTGAGGATTTAATCCAGATCTAGATTGGATTTTGTGATTTTGTGACCCAAATTCAGAATCCATTTTTTATTTTATTTTGAACAACCCATTTTCAAGATTTGATCCAATCCGATCAGATTTCAACAAATGTCACATGGATTATTTTAACGATGTGGTTACTACATTTCTGGACCCTGATTGTGGTAGGACCCTTGCTGCATGGAGGGTAACAGAAATGCTTGTAATAGTTCTGTTTTGAGTAAAGCGGTAGTAATTTTCCTCTGGTGTTCCTGTGCAGTGTCAGCTCCTACAGAAGGCGTTGAGAAAAACCCCCTGCCGGTGCTGTTGGTCAGTGTGGTTCCTGCGTTGATCGCTGTCGTCGTTCTCCTCTCGGCCTTCTACTGCTATCATGTGTTTCACCAGCAGAACCTCAAAGCGACCAAAACCAAAGGCATCGACAGCGAGACCTGCGCCATCATCATGAGCGATGACGACCGATCCGACAGCAGCTCGGCCAACGCCAACAGCCTAAACCACAACACCGAGCTGCTCCCGATCCAGCTGGACACTATAGTGGGGAAAGGCCGCTTCGCTGAAGTCTACAGAGCCAAACTCAAGCAGGGAGCGACGGACGAATCCTTCCAGATGGTAGCGGTCAAAATATTTCCCTACGAAGAGTACGCCTCGTGGAAAACCGAGTGGGAGATTTTCTCCGACACCGAGCTTCGGCATGAAAACGTGCTTCAGTTTCTGACCGCCGAGGACCGGAAGGCAGAGCGACGCTATTGGC
>CM045062.1:1467180-1669680 GCA_024542945.1 allo-octoploid hybrid of Carassius auratus x Cyprinus carpio
TTCTATCTATCGTTCTATCTATCTATCTATCTATCTATCTATCTATCTATCTATCTATCTGTCTATCTATCTATCTATCTATCTATCTATCTATCTATCTATCTATCTATCTATCTATCTATCTATCTATCAACCTAATCCATTTCATTTCTGTATCCAAATGTTTATGTTTTAAAATTGTTAAATAATAATAATTAGCAGTTACCACACATGTTATACATTATAAACAGTCAGTTTGTTTCATGCCATAATTTTTGTTTGTTTTGTTTTTTTTTTGTTAAAAATGAACCTCTTTGATTTATTTTTTGGTCTGTTTTTGGTTTACAGTAAAACAGTTTAGCAGTTTTTGGTTTACAGTTCATTAACAGAGCGTTATTGAGCGTGATGAGATCAGTGTAAGTGTAAAAATAATAAAATAACATTAAACACTCCTAATGAAAGTGACATCTGTGTGAACCACATGCTCAAAAATAATAATGATGAGGATGATGTCAGAACAATTAAAGCATTGTATTAAAAGAGGAAACGACACGGCGCAACGCTGAACTGAAAGTGTAGAACAAACACTTGTCTAGAAAAAATTTAAATGAAAGCATTATATACGCACAATTTGTTTCTTGTTTGTTTTAAAATTCTGTATAACTTCTGATATAACAGAGTGATATTTAGCAGCAAAGCAAGCATTTCAAAATAAAGGTCTGTAGTATGTGTTATATCAAAACTGTAATTGCATTAAAGACCAAACAGAGTTAAATCTGTCAGATAATGTGAGTTTAAGTTCATGTTATGAGCTGACAGAAGCTCTGCTGGTCTTTCTCAGGTGGGAACAGCCAGATATATGGCTCCTGAGGTGCTGGAGTCCAGGATGGACCTGGAGAACATCGAGTCCTTCAAACAGGCCGACGTTTACTCCATGGCCCTGGTTCTGTGGGAAATCACGTCCAGATGCAGCGCTATCGGAGGTAAGAAACGTCCATCAGTGGTTACACTCACCATATCACACACACACACACACACACACACACACACACACACACACACACACACACACACTCAGACACACGCACGCATACACGCACGCACACTCATGCCTCACGCACTCACGCACGCATGCGCACACACACACACACCATCTCCAAACAGAATTGGTTGTAGAAATAATCTATAAATCCTTAAAAAGGCCCAGTTTGATTTAAATATAAATATTTAGAAAATTATAGATAAAAGATAAATGTCCTAAAATATGTAGTTAAAAAAACTTGTTATATTATATTATATTATATTATATTATATTATATTATATTATATTATATTATATTATATTAATTATATTATATTATATTATACAGCATTTAATATTATATATCATTAAAAAGGTTAGAAGATGTTCAGATATAGATGGATGGATGGATAGATGATTGTTATAAATGATAATTACACCAAAAATATAAATATTTTATCATAAACATACACTATAAATTGTAGATATAGACTATAATATTTAATAACATTTATATTTCTATATATATATATAGACTTTAAATAATCTTTATATCTTTAAAAATAGACACCCCTCCCCACTTTGATTGCAATATAAATATTAACATATTTAAAAGATGTATTGTTGAAAATAAAGAGAAATACCCCAAAAGGTGGTTATTTTAAAAGACTTATTAATTATATATAAAATATAAAAAATTAAATATAAATCATGAATATATTATATTTAACAAATGTATTAAATATTATATATTATATTTATGTATATTATATATGTAACAGTTATAAGATTTTATAATATTTATATATATATATATATATATATATATATATATATATATATCTGATTGATTATTAGATGTAATGCTTCCTGTTTTTGACACATACATTTCTTGGGAACTTCAGAGCAGAGATAGAATGATGATTTTCTATGAATTATATATGTAAATATGTAGTTTATAGAAAACCATCATTCAATCTCTGTTCTAAAGTTCCCAAGAAATGTATGTGTCAAAAACAGGAAGCATCGCTGTCATGAACTCCCCCGTCATGTCACACAGCCCACTTCCTGTCCCTGCTCTATGCACTTCCTCCATGGCTTTGTTGTTGTTTAAGGGTCTTTATTTCAGATTCAAGAGTATTTGTGGCAGGAAGCAAACAGATTTTTGTCGTTTCTTCTGAATGGCTGGTTAAAACCCTGATGACGCACTTCCCACAATGCCATGCTCCAGTGATTCCCTGCAGTCCCCTCTGAGCACAGAGCTCATGCTGGTGTGTGTGTGTGTGTGTGTGTGTGTGTGTGTGTGTGTGTGTGTGTGTGTGCAGATGTGCGGGAATACGAGCCTCCGTTCGGGAAGCTGAAGGATCATCTGTGTGTGGAGAGCATGAAGGACGACGTCATCAGAGACCGACTGAGACCCGAGATACCGGCCAGCTGGACTAACCACGCGGTAACTACCTAAACTAGTCCCACAGAGCCTGACATTCACTAAACCAGCACCTCTTAACCTTACTGACTCAAAACCTGATTATTCACAGACCCAGAGACACTTCTAGTGCTTGTGTAATCCTAATGGAGCTGTGAAGCTGCTCATATTTCAACTTTTTTATTTACAGCAGGCTTATTATAGTGAACTAAAACTAAAATCATAAAAAAGTACTTGAAATAATATATCTTTCAACTGAAATTAAATAAAAAAAAGCCTAAATGTATTTTATTTCTTCTAGTTTCCAAGTTTTTTTATTTTAAACTTAAATACAAATTTAGACATATTTAAAAAGACAAAACTCATTAAAATCAACATGCAATTAAAAAAATATATAATTTTTTTTTTATCTAATTTTAAATAAAACAAACTAACTTTTAACTATAATATTTAAATACCTACTCACTATAGAACTGTGCTGGTAGATGTAATAAATAGTAATCTATTTAATTCTTTAAATCTAAATTTTTGTTTTATTATTTGTATTACTTATTTTAATTATTTCATAATTAAAAAATATTTTAATCAAAAGTTTTATTATGTATTTGAATATGTTTTTATACTCTATTTTAGATGCAGATGAATTTATATATTAATCAATTTAAATCTAATCAGTGCTATATATGTTAACCTGTTGTTTTGTATTTATTTAAATCTATTTTATTCATTATAATCATTAATTCGAGTCATTAATATATTTAATTTAATCTATTTTTAGTATTTATAATATTTAAATCTGTTTTAACTCATTTTTATTATTTATTGTTGTCTTTGGTTTTTATTATATGTTTTAATTATGTATTTATTTTAATATAATAATTAAAAAAAAATCATTTTTATTTAATAATTTATTTATTTGAATCATGTATTTATACACGGTTTCCTCTAAACTTCCTCATATCATTATCTGGTCTCTCACTTTCTCTCTCTCTCTCTCTCTCTCTCTCTCTCTCTCTCTCTCTCTCTCTCTCTCTCTCTGTCTCTCTCTGTCTCTCTCTCTCTCTCTCTCTCTCTCTCTCAGGGCGTTCATCTGCTGAGCTCCACTATAGAGGAGTGCTGGGATCACGACCCTGAGGCGCGTGTGACGGCGCAGTGTGTCGTGGAGAGATTCAGTGAAATCAGCAGCGTTGTGATCTCGCCCCTCAGCGCCGACACCAAGAGCGCACAGGATTCTGGGAACGATGAGGAGGAGATCTGAACCGCGGACACCCGTCTGTCCAATCAGCTGATAAAGGCCGTTTAAGACAAAGTGACCTTTGCACTTTACAGGATCAACTAAACACACCAAATCCATGTGTGCGTACAGCACGAGTGATGTTTATTTAGCTGTGAACTCATACTCCATATCCAGAGCAGAGCGCGTGTATGACGCCAGACGCTCGTTACCAATCATTATAAGCTTCAGGGAAAATCTGCTTCGCTGACGTCACAGAGGAAAGGGAGTCTTGACGCAAAGGATTCTGGGACATGTGAACACATACTAAGAAAATCCAAAAAAAAGAGACCCTTTGTGAACTTACAGTATTATAAAGCCACAAGTTGATTATGAGCGATAAAACAGATCAAATCCAGCTGATTTAAGTGTTTATTATAGTGCTGTCAAATGATTAATCACATCCAAAATAAAAGTTTTTGTTTGCATACTATATGTGTGTGCACTGTGTATATTTATTATGTATATATAAATACACATATGCATATATATATATATATATATATATATATATATATATATATATATATATATATATATATATAAGAAAAATATGTTGTTTATACATTTATATCAAATATAAGTATATAAATGTATATACATGTAAATATTTTCAAAATATATACATGCATGTGTTTGTATTTATAATAAACATAATACACAGTACACACTCATATATTATGCAAACAAAAACTTTATTTTGGATGCGATTAATCATTTGACGCACTAAAAGTAACCAAAGAGAACTGTGAGCCAAAGACGATCTGGATTATAGAGATGAAATCTCAGGTGAAGCTGTTTGTTTATTAATGTGAAAATCTAAAGACTTTTACACACGTGCCTTACAGAGCCAAGGATCTGAAATATTAACATTCAGGTTCGGCGTCTGAAACCAACGTTTATAAAAGCCAAGAATAGAGCACTTTTTGCATATGTGCATTTATAATCATTGTGTATATTTGTTTAAAAATTTTATAAAACATCATAAAATCGTTGTTTGTGAATGTTGTTTATGGACCGCTTACACACTGCAGCTGAATATAGTGCTTTAAATCAACCTGAAATCAAGTTTAACTCCATATAGTCTCTAAATTCTGAAGTAAAATTAGTTGCACGCATTGTTTCATGTCGATTTTTAATTCAACGAGCACATTCATAGCAGCCTAAATCAATCAAAAATATACTCTTCTGATTCTGTTATTCTGATTTCTGTTATTAAAACTCTTTTATGCCAGGAAAGATTACTCTATATAATAAAATCTCTAAATAAACCAGGGATTTTGTGAGGATGATTTGAGGCTCAGACTCTGATTAAATCATATGCTGCCTCCTGCTGGAGAGATTCATCATCACACTAATATAAAATAAGAGTTTGTGTTTGTTAGGAAGCTCACAGATTTTTCCGATCCCGGCTGCTCTCACAATTACATCAGTTTTCACTGTTTTGTCTTTTTCAAATGACTTTTAGGTGGAAAAAGCATTTGTTTTACTCTTGTCTTGTCTGAAACCCAGACTTCTACACAGTAAAATTGTTTGGTTCACTCTTGGCTTAGATTACCATCGTTTCAAACATGTAGTAATTCATATATTCTGTGATGATTTTTCATATTTTAAAATTGAAAGTCAGGTTTCAGATACAAGTAAAATATAGTTTTTTTTTCTGAAATATTAAAATAAAAAACACCATATAAATATGAATTATTGCATGTTTGAAATGATGGTAATCTAAACTAAGAGCGAAACAAACATAATTGTAATAATTATTGCATAAATATCAACATGATATTTCAAACATTATTGGCCCGGATATTTTTGTTCGTTTATCAGGAGAGGAGTGAAGAAAACAAAGAAAAATCAAGGTAAATTACATTTGTGAACAGAACATTCAGTGTAATTTCAAATTATTTCTATTTTTTTTTTTTTTTTAAAGAATGCAAAATGTGTAAACATTATGCAATTATGCATAGCCTATTTAAGATATAAAATGCAACCTGAATTAGCATTAGTGAGAAAAATCTAGGCTGTCTTTTAAATGGTAATTTACAGTGATAGCTATATTTAGTTTTTCAGGATTCAGAAGAGAAAGTTGAAAAGAATAGCATTAAATATTTTGTAACATTATACATTTTTGCTGTCACTTTTGATAAATTAATTGCATCATTGATAAATAAAAGTATTAATTAAAAAAAACTGTGTATCTATAATAGGCTACTGGATCCCTTATAATTTTAAATAATGTATAGTTTTGTTTTTATAACTGTACTAACTTATTGGTTTGATGTATTGTACTGTTTAAAAGAAAGCAGGAAAGATTTGTAGGGTTCTGAAGTCCCGATCTGAATCAAATGATTCGTGATACACGCCCGAATCCGGATCTGAATCAAATGATTCACAATGTGCGATCCAATTCGAGCGCTTCGATACAAAATCATTACAAGCGATGTCGAAATTTGAAAATGAATCGCTCTTTTTGAACTATTTTCTGTTAGTGAATAGCGAAATGAATAATCGAAGTCACGAGTTTGAGTTTTAATCAGTCGGAGCGGTTTCAGCGTAAATGACTCGCATTCAATTGAATCTGTCTGTGTTCGTTTGCTTTTCGTGCTTTCAGCCATGTGCTTTGCCGCTGTCTAGTTTTATAACGTTAATTGGAATAAGCGAAAATATCATGTTTACAAAAAAATAAAAAAAATAAAAAAATCGCTGTTTCCATTACGATCGTAAACAACAAATTGCATTTCTCGATTCATTTGAAATTAGATAAATTTCAAGACCGCTTCATTAATTATAGCGGGAGTTGTTTTGAGAGCTAGACAGTCATAATGTTCTGGGCCCGGTTTCCCGATAACGCTCACTCTTAGCGTGGTAAGAAGACTCGAAAGATATATCTTACCGAAGTTGTTTATGTTCCTAAGTGTGTTCCCCGAAGTGTCCCTTAGGAAGCTTCTTAACGCTGCCTCTTACGTCCGACGTTACAAAGGCGCTGTCCCAAATGAAGGTGCTGAATTAGTTGGCATCGATTGCTCAGGAATCGATTTTCCACTTCACGCGAAGGTGCATTACAGCGTTAAGAAAGACAACACGTTCTATGCAAATGAAACATTCCTCAAATTATTCCAGTAACATTTATTTTAACATAGTTATCCGTAAAATATAGACTATTAATTAAATTATCAAATTGTCAGTAATATGTTCACACGATATGTTGTGACGGGTAGACGAACCGGGTATCCCTCTCTAATCATCCACCCTCCTTATCCCATTGTGCCACTTGTGCCGCTTCTTGGCATGGGTTTAACGACTTCTAAAAAATATGTAATACACTTTTATATTAATGGTAAGGTACTTTACACTTTGAATTCCCCTGCATGGCGCAGAAGGGCGTTGGTGACAGTGTGGACGCACCTCCTCACCGAGGTCTTGCTTAGGCCGTAGCCCTCTCCCACGACCCCGATGAAGCTCCCTGTAGCAAAAAACCTTAGCGCTGCAAGCAGCTGGACTTCAGGGCTTAAAGCAAAATTCCGCCGCGTTAGCCTGGCAAGCGCAGGTCTGAGAAGGTCCAGCAGCTCCATAATGAGTTGTCTTGGGAGGCGATTTTTTTTAATATAGCACGTCAGGCAAAATGTCAAAAGGGCTTAAGTTTTGCCGAATAAAAAAATTGACATGGACTAAACAGCTCCGCTGCCGGCGCCGTCTTTGATTCAATACAAAGACACGTTGGATCGCTGCCATAGTTGGTCGCTTACTGGACACCACCATGCTTACCCATTTATAGATCTTAGCCATTTAGAGCCAAATTGTTTGCCAGATTTTAATTATCAAAAGTGATTGCCAATTTAAACGCTTTAATGACATTACGAAATAGCCTAGACTAATTACCACCATATTAGTTCTGATACCAAATAAAGTCAACTTCATAAATCATAAATAGGCCTGTACAGAGGCGTGTCTACGTGGTGGCCAGGGGTGGCACCGGCCCCCCTGAAATTTGGCTGGCCACCCCAGGTGACCCCCCCCCCCCCCCACCAGATGTCTTGCGATAGACTTGTTTTAAGTTAATTTCTAACTGCATCTGGCAGTGGCGGATCCTGGCATGTGTAGCTGCCTACGGCCGCTTTCTTCTCAACTTTATACTTAATTTTAGTCTGTTTCTATAGCGTGATATTTGACATATCGAGAGCGCATAATGTTACGTGATCCATGTAATGCGCGAGCACGAATCTCCACTCGCAAGTGGATTTCCTTCACTCACACAAAAATGGATGTGTGCTTTTAAATATACATTGTTTTTTTATGAATTGGCTCTGCTTGTGCTCAAAGATTACGTGTATGCTCAAACGTTCTTGCATCACTGAAGACTAGAAGCGCCTTTTTTTCTAATTCAGATGAGGAGTAGGCTTATCTCATTAAATGGAAGCAAGCTGATTATAGTCAGCCTTAGTTATTTATTTTATTAATAGCCTTCTTATTTTAGTTAAGTGCTTATGTAACGCCTCTCATCCGACAGCACATAAATCACAGGCGGACACGGAGAACTGCGTTTCATGCGTTGTTTACTGTAACAACATGGAGACAAGGAGAAACATATATCCTCTGGCGACAGTGGGCATTTACAATAATGCATCACCTCTCAGCATCAGACACATTTCTTTGCTGTTACTTTAAACACTTGAACGCGACGCAGCGCGCATTTGTTTCAATAGAACAGTCAGGATTCAAACAAATAAACATACCTGTAACAACATGGAGACAAGGAGAAACATATATCCTCTGGCGACAGTGGGCATTTACAATAATGCATCTAAAATAACAAAAATGAGAGATTCAACTGTTTTTGATTCAATAAAGATGGTGTCGGCCATGCAACGCACATGGTGAGCAAATTGCATTTAAACTCTATAAAGCTCATCAAATACAGTCACAGTCACTTAATATCATGTTTCACAACATCGCTGAGCTTCGATTGTAACATTATTTGTGAAATTAACATATATTAAGTTACACAGACATCTCATTTCCCCGGAGCACATTTTACCTACCACCTCTCAGCATCAGACACATTTCTTTGCTGGGGGTGGAGGCGTGGTTTCACAATTAAGTCAAATGACCCACTAATTACTTAATGTCGCCACAAGGGGTCTCCAAACAATTAATAAATGAACAAATACACAGTAATTTTGGTGAAAGTCATAAAATTCACAGTTACATTTTAAACTCTGTTACATTCACCCCTGCGGAATTTCACCAAAATTGTACAAAGCTCAAAAACAAAATACACAAAAAGGTTTACCAAAACACAAGACAGAGTCCTAGTAAAGGACTGCCAACTATCAAAGTATCCCATAAGGATGAAAAAGGGAAGAGACTGGCGCCGACGCCTCAACCCAACAACTGGCTGTAGAGTGCCCATTTTACACCCCACCACTCTGTCACATCTTTTACACAAGTGTGTACATTTCCTTGCAATATTTGGAAAGTGAGAGAGAAAGAAGAAAAAAACAATAATAATAATTATTCATACAGATTCAAAACATCCACAACCAGGAAATCTCGTCAGCAAATAACACATCAATCACGAAGAGCTTGAACAACTGACCTACAAATGGTTTTAACATAACTCTTAGGGTCGTAGCTTACATCTTGTCTGGACATGGTATATATTAGTCTGTTTACAGGATTAATAACACGTCCGAATCTGGACGTCACTCGAGCAAATCCACTTGGAACATCATCATTAACTTGCTCTTGAACAGATTGACTGCTGCTCACATCACATTGCTGGTTTGACGGTGTTAAATTAACAGAAGGCTGTCCTGGAAGAGTGGTAGATCCACCGGCCATTACATCCACCACAACAGAATCATTCATTGCACTTTCAGGATAAGACACTTCGCTGTGTAGACCAGGATCAGCCCGGTCAGAGTTATCATTAGGCAACTGAGAGACCCATTCTAGAGTTCTATAAGTACAGTCTTTGACACAAGGATCCGAAGAAGTTGCCTCTGTATGTACAGAGATATCCATGTCATTCATTATAGGCGCAGATTCCGGCGGATTGGGAGCAATACTAGCAAGGTCATCAACAGCCGTTTCGTTGGTATCAACATCAGAACCTGCATGAATGGTCTCATTTGAACAGTTACCCTCAGAATCTCTATCCCCATCCTGTGTGAAGTATGTGTTGGAATTATACAAAGAGGCATTCTCTGATGTTGCTGAGGGACTATCAGCATCAACATCGCTTGAAAGAGGCAAAGAAGTTGAATCATTACAGCAAGCATCTGTCACAGGAAGAAAGTTAGCCAGTAACAGCAAATTGCGATGAACTACTTTTTCCTGTCCAGTGACAGTATTACGAATTCTGAATGTGTGTGTATCAGGAATTTTGTCAACAACTGTATAAACAGTTGATTCCCAACGATCAGCAACCTTTTTCTTCCCCCTCTCAGCACGATTTGCCAAAAGTACACGATCAGACACTTCTATATTAGACCCTTTTGTCTTTCTGTTGTACAGCACAGCATGACGGTGTTGCTCCTTAGAAGCAAGTTTTTGGGCTATGTGCATAGCTTCAGAAAGATCCTTGGATAGAGTGGACACATACTTAGAGTAATCTGATGATGTTGAATCACTCAAAACACTTCGAAACATCATGTCTACAGGTAGACGAGGGACCCTGCCAAACATGAGATAAAAGGGGGCGAACCCTGTCGTCTCATGCACTGTGCAATTATACATGAAAGTAAGAGTCTGTAACCGTCTTGGCCACTCATGTTTCTCACCAGGAGGCAAAGCACGAATCATACCACCAAGTGTCCTGTTGAAACGTTCAACAGCACCATTCCCCATTGGATGATACGGGGTTGTATGGGATTTCTTTACACCTGAGACTCTGAGTAGTTCACTGATAAGGTTGCTTTCGAAACTAGCTCCCTGATCGGAGTGAATTCTCTCTGGAAACCCGTAGATACAGAAGTATTTATCCCATAAAACCCTGGCTACCTCCTTAGCTGACTGATTTTTACATGGGAAGGCCTGTGCCAGTCTAGTAAAGTGATCAGTCACAACAAGGACATCAACAGATTAATTCTGCGAATTTTCAGCAGACCAGAAGTCAATGCAGACAATCTGCAGAGGCTTGCTGGACTGAATATTTACTAGAGGAGCTCTACCATCAGGTTCAACAGTCTTGCTCACGACACATCGCTGGCAGTGGCGTACATATTCACGCACATCCCTATCAAAATGCAACCAAAAGAACCGTTGTCTCACCAGGCTGAGGGTTCTGAACTGACCCTGATGACCAGCGTGATCATGAGTACCCTTCATCACCTCAGCTCTGAGAGAACCTGGCACCACAAACTGAAATCGCTTTGTCTTCAACAAGCTATCCCTAGACACCCTGTAAAGCACCCCATCAACAATTTTAAATTTCTCCCAATGCTTCAAATATCTTACAACTGCAGCAGGCTCTTTCGCTCTCTCTCTCCTAGAGGGCCTACGACATCTCTCTACATACTCCAAAACACGAGAGAGAATCTTGTCACTGCGTTGTTTATCACAAAGTTCGCTCGTTGTGTAAGCAGGGAAAAAGTCAAAATCAGTGTCAACCATCTGGGGCAAATTCTGCAAAGCCGTCAGAGCGCGTATTCGAGCACCAGCTTCCCACTCATTGTGAGACTGCAAGACCGCTGAAACAACATCATTTGGCAGTAATGTAGCATTCTGGACAACAGAATCAGCGTGAGTGAATTGGTCAGCACCACTTGCTGCCTGTCTAAAAGCATTTTGAACAGAAGCATCAGACATCTCTTTCATATTGCACCTAAGATGATTAAACGACTCATTCAGCAACCTGTGTCCCACATTCACAAAAGGCACACGGCTTAAAGCATCAGCAACTGAATTCTGAGAGCCCGGGACATACTTAATGTCGAAATCATAGCTGGCTAACTTCGCTACCCATCGCTGCTCGCAACAATCCAATTTCGGCTTCGTCATGATATGAGTCAGCGGATTATTATCAGTGCAGACAGTGAATTTATTACCTCTTAGCCAATGGCTAAACTTGTCGCATACTGCCCATTTTAAAGCTAGAAATTCTAACCTATGAGCAGGATAATTCCTCTGAGACCGAGACAACGATTTACTAGCAAACGCGATAGGCCTGGCAATAGCGTCGCCCTGTTGCACTTGAGAAAGAACAGCCCCAAGGCCATCCAAAGAGGCATCAGTGGAAAGCATAAAAGGCTGATCAAAGTTCGGGTGTGCCAGAACCACACTATTAAGCAAGGATGATTTCAACATCTCAAAGGCTCTAACGTGATCATCAGTCCAGTGCTCACGACTCAACTTACGGCCCTGTGAAGATCTCTTCAGCCTCCAGCCACCCTTAGACCTTCTCGTCTGCCCTGTAAGCAATTCAAAGAGAGGTCTAGCAATGGATGAATACTTAGGTATGAAATGTTGGTAATAATTTACCATGCCAAGAAACGACCTTATATGTTTTTGACTCGGAGTCACGCCATCACGTTCCATCAGATCAGTGCAAGTCATTCTTGCAATACTCTCGACTTTACAAGGGTCAGTAGAGACACCTGTCTCATCAACTATGTGTCCCAAAAACTTAACTGACTTTCTGAGAAAATAACATTTCTTTGGTGACAGCTTCAAATTATGTCCACGCAATCTGCTAAAGACCATCTCCAGTCGCTCCAAAGCAGTTCTCTCATTAGGGGCAAAAACGAGAAGATCATCAAGATAACAGAGTAGGCTCAAGAAATTCTGGTCACCAAAAATTGCTGTCATCATTCTCATAAAGCTACCGGGACTATTGCATAACCCCTGCGGAAGACGGTTATATTCATACAGCCCCATCGGGGTTGTAAAAGCGGAATACTTCCTGTCATCTACATGCAAGGGCATATTGTAAAACCCCGATGTGAGATCCATGGTGCTAAACAAACAATTACCACCTAGTGCAGCCAAGCAATCAGCTTGGTGGGGAAGCGGGTATGCATCTTTTGACGTTCTTTTATTCAACCACCGAAAATCAGTGCAGATGCGCAGGTCCCCATTCTTTTTCCAAACCAGCACCAGTGGAGAGGCAAATTCGCTGGTTGACTTTCGAATTATATCTCTTTCTTCCATCTCATTAAGCACTGTTCGCAGAACCTGATAATGACTCGGAGGCACTCTCCGGTACGGCAAGCGAAAGGGTCTGGTATCCGTAACATGAATTCTGTGCATGAACCCCTCGGCCCTACCACAATCAAGATGATGGCGGGAGAAAATATCTTCATACCGCAAAACAAGATCTAGAAGTTGTTTCTTACAACTATCAGAAACCTCACAAGAGTTAATATCCAGCCCACCTAAACCAACCCGTAGCAGCTGTTCATTTAACTCATGTACCCCTCCACCATGGCTAAACGTGGAGTCAGCCACCTGAGAATAGCTCAACAAAGGAACATCTTTACTGATAGGTGCAGCAGCTTCCATATCTTCAAGTGCCACACACGCAAACACATCAGCAATCTTTGCATGGCGTCTCAGCAGTATTTGCTTATGGGACATGTTTATGAGCTTAAGTGGTACCCATCCATTACCCCATAAAGGACTGACAAGTCTAGCCACTAACACATGCCTGGGAGCTGATCTGGAAGTAGTAGGTTCAATTATCACAGTACTACCTGGAGAAAAGGTACAAGACTTATCCAACTTTCCCCACAGCAGGTATTCACGACCGGGTTCCAGACACACTGCTGCAGTGCATCTGACCGTACCGATCTTATCTGGGATTTCCCCACCTTTCCAACGCTCCACTCCTGCTAACATAGAAAGAAACTGTTCAGATTCTAAATCAGCATTCAAACATGGATGAGACAATGCTTTCCAGTAAGCAGGACAACGTTTAGACTGATGGATTACATGTTTGATCACATTTGTCCCTATTATAAGGTCATCTAGTTGGCCATGAACAACCAGGGTAGGCACTATGATCTTACATCCATAAACTTCCATTTCGACATCATAAACCGATTTAGGCTTTACTCGACTGCCGCCACAGCCTATCAGAACTACATCACAATTTGATCCTTTCTCTTTTTTCAACACACCAGCATCGAGGAGTTTAGCCTCAGCACTCTCACTCATTGTACAAGCCATTGACCCACTATCGAGCATGCCACCAAGAGTTAACTTGTTCCCCACGATGACTGGTGTGTAAAACAAACTGTCACTTTTGCTTAATGTATTGGTATTCTGTACAATAACATTTTCAGTTGATTCACAAAAATCCTTGATTAACGTAGACACAGCATCTACATCAGCATCAGCCATATGGGAGTTGCTACCTAGACCCGTACACCCCCCCACCATATACGGGTCTATCAGTTTCCCCCAGTCTGACCGCGCTGAGCAGACACTCTGCGTGGACATGCACTGTGTGTATGACCTGAAGAAAAACAAGAGAAACATAACCTTTCTCTTAGACAATGAGTTTTGGTAGAATGGGATCGCGCTTTACAGACATCGCATATCCTCACTCCGTCGCCTTGTCTAAAATCAGCACTGTGTGAAGTATGAGCGTTGTTATTTTGCTCCACTTTCTCAAGCACCTGTTCCAGCATACTCATCATGCGGCTGAAGATTTCCCCATCTGGCTTTCGCACATTTTGTGCCATGGAGGCGACTGTGTCAGTACACTGAGGAACATTGGGACAACTTGTCTGCACATTAGATTGACAATGTTCAAATGGCTGAGGCGGGTCGTCGCACTGAACAACAGCAGGAAAACTTCGAAAATAAGCACTAGCATGTCTCAATGGTGCTCTCTTTTCTCTCTGGTAATCATCCAGTCTCCGTTGGATGTCTCTCGCATTCCACTCGTCAATCGGTTTACATTTAAAGAGGCATGACAACTCAGGATCTGGGCAGTGTTTCACAAACATACGTGCAACTTCAACGCTAAAATTATCCATAACTCTACCCTGTCTGCGCAATCCTTCTTCAGCCAAATCAGCTGCTTTGTTAAGTCTAATCCAGTAATCGACTGGATGTTCTTTTGGGTCTGGACATGTGGAGTAAAAATCAGCCAGAGGCAAACAAGAAGAGGCATCGCTGAAGTATTTGAGCAGTATGGAATAGATAATTTCAGGGTTGCACACCACATCAAGAGAAACATCACTCCTCAACCCAATCTTCACGATGTCTCTCGCTTTGCCCATTAGTCTTGACAGGATCTCGTCAGCTTGGTCGGATACTGGGCATTTCTGTTTGTTAAGCTGAGATTTTGTTAACTCAATCCAATCACAGACAGAGTATTTATCAGAACCATCACCTTTAAACATTACTGGTTCTCTGTCCGCTTTAACGTGAACTGTGACTTGAGGTCTATCTTGTCTGATGCTATCGGAACCCAAATGTCTGATATTTTCTGAGTTACAATTGGCATTTATGACTCCAGTCTCAGCAAGTCTTGCCATGATCGAATCACCTATTTGAGTTCCGAGTCTACCCATCATATCTGTTAACTCCTGCAATGCATGGTCTGTATTATCAGCTCTTGGAGTGGAAACAAAAGGCCCATCCCCCAAAAATGGTCTCACTGTTGGATTAGTTGTGGTACGACCACGCCCTATACCCCTTTCACAATCGCTCATACACTGAAGATTGCCAATCCCTTCACAAAAGGACTCGTTGCGCGTCATGCCACCATTATTCAACCCAGAAAGCAAAACACCTCTCCCTCTAGGGACAAATGGGCTAGTGGCATCGTAATCTGAAGGAAATTTCTCAGCCATTATTTCAAAATGGATGAGGGAAGAGAAAAGAAAATAGATTTGAAAAAAAAAAAATAATAATAAATAAATAAAGAGAAAACAAATTCCTGACAAAAACAAAAACACAATTGAACATGTGCTCGTATAAACAGATTAAGTTCAATCACGAATGCATCGTTAATTCAGTCACGTTCAAACTAAGTCCAAAATTCAAAATGAGTCCAAAGTACAAAGTGAATCCAAAAATTCAAAATGAGTCCAGAGTCCAAACTGAATCAAAAATTCAAAATGAATCCAAAGTTCAAAGTGAATCCAAAAATTCAAAATGAGTCCAGAGTCCAAACTGAATCAAAAATTCAAAATGAATCCAAAGTTCATTAAATGTTTCACTTAACTCAAGAAATACTGTTCAGAGTATATAAAAAAAACGACAAACCCCCAGTCTTCTTGATTCCGAGATGAAAATATGACGTTTCAGCAACCACACGGCGATCTGCTTCATGCGGATCTTTGTGATGCACGGATCACGGCACCAGTGTAACGCCTCTCATCCGACAGCACATAAATCACAGGCGGACACGGAGAACTGCGTTTCATGCGTTGTTTACTGTAACAACATGGAGACAAGGAGAAACATATATCCTCTGGCGACAGTGGGCATTTACAATAATGCATCACCTCTCAGCATCAGACACATTTCTTTGCTGTTACTTTAAACACTTGAACGCGACGCAGCGCGCATTTGTTTCAATAGAACAGTCAGGATTCAAACAAATAAACATACCTGTAACAACATGGAGACAAGGAGAAACATATATCCTCTGGCGACAGTGGGCATTTACAATAATGCATCTAAAATAACAAAAATGAGAGATTCAACTGTTTTTGATTCAATAAAGATGGTGTCGGCCATGCAACGCACATGGTGAGCAAATTGCATTTAAACTCTATAAAGCTCATCAAATACAGTCACAGTCACTTAATATCATGTTTCACAACATCGCTGAGCTTCGATTGTAACATTATTTGTGAAATTAACATATATTAAGTTACACAGACATCTCATTTCCCCGGAGCACATTTTACCTACCACCTCTCAGCATCAGACACATTTCTTTGCTGGGGGTGGAGGCGTGGTTTCACAATTAAGTCAAATGACCCACTAATTACTTAATGTCGCCACAAGGGGTCTCCAAACAATTAATAAATGAACAAATACACAGTAATTTTGGTGAAAGTCATAAAATTCACAGTTACATTTTAAACTCTGTTACACTTAACTTATAAATATGCATTTATTCAATTGTTTTATTAAGTGCATTTGTATTTTGTTGTTTTTGTATATAGTTTTGCAATAAAAGCGTATTAACCAGGTTCCAGAAATAATCACTGATGGTGCTTCTAAAATTAGTGAGGGTGCTCTAGTCTTAATGCCCACATATTTTCTCCCGTCTATTGCTTTGGTCATCATTGTGTCAATCACTGCTACTTCGAGAGTGAATCCCACATAAATATGCAGATGTCCCCCCCGCCAACCTCTTTTGAGCCAGTGCCCCAGACTGGCCACCCCATTTAAAATGCTCTAGACACGCCCCTGGGCCTGTATCCATTGCGAACATATTTTATTAGTCTTAAAATGTCCATAACATAAAATCATTTTTGAGCCACAACATTGTCATCATACCATAGTTGGACTTGTATTGCGCTGCGCTGATTTCTAAAGACTGCTGCAAAGTGGTGGCGACTAGCGTCTCGAGCGCAAACAACGCTAAGAGAGAGCTTACGAATGGTCCAGACCAACCTTACGAAAGTGTGACTTACAGAAGATATACTTAGCGTACGAACGTGTCGGGAATCGTGCCATAACTTTAAGAGAGAGGTTAAGGAATAGGTTAAGAACTACTTAGCGATAAGAACGTTTTGGGGAACCGGGCCCTGATTATTTTCTTTGCTCGCCTTTTTTAATAACCGTGGAAATGAGAGCACTATAATTAGTAAATTACAATGTTTGCACATATATTTGTTGATGTGTAATCATTTTAAGGAAAAGAAATAAACTATTTAAAGAGTAATTAATTGTTGCTAATTAAAATTATATTTACATTAACCAGAAACAAAAGTTAATAAGTATAACACACATTACATTACACTGAATTCTTTGTGTGTGTGTGTGTGCGTGTGTGTGTGTGTGTGTGTGTGTGTGTGTGTGTGTATGTGTGTGTGTGTGTGTGTGTGTGTGTGCCACCCCAAGATTGGCTGTGGCCTCCTTTGGCACCCCTATTAAAATTTTCTGGGGCGCCACTGAATGCTAACTAGTGAAACACTCCATTAATATGACAAGCTGCAGCTCAAAATATATGTTAGATGGAAACATTGTGCATTATATAGAGTTTGTAGCATAATTCACTACATTTGAAATAGTTGAGCTGCAATTCAGTTGGTGATAGTTCCATAGGGAAACAGCTGAAAGCATGCAGTCATCTCATACCACTGAAGTCAATATTTAATCAGTATATAAATATTTGAGAAATTATTGTTGTGTCTGATTGTGACTGCATAAACTCCGGTGAGAATATGCTAGTCTGACAACAACCAAGTTTTGTTTACAGCAAAGGAAATGCAGTCTCTTTTTGGCTTACATTGAAATCCCCCGACATTTTTCTTTACAAATCCTTGTTTTGTACTTCTAATGCATGGCCGGTGTTTTGTTTTGCTCTCTCTGTGCTTCCGCGCTTATCACTTCTCACCGGAGCTTATGCTATTCCTACGTCGTCCGCTGGAACGTCAGTTAGGAGAAGATTACAGTTTTTAAATAAAACAAAAACACATCTATTCACTTCAGGAGGCGTTTATTAACCGCGTGAAACACTTTTTATAATGGATGGATGCACTTTATTGGTCTTCTATTGGACTATTGAATCTCAACAGCCATTCACTGCCATTATAAAGCTTATAAAGACATTTTTTTAATGTAACTCCAGTTGTATTCGTCTGAAAGAAGAAAGTCATATACACCTCGGATGGCTTGAGGGTGAGTAAATCATGAGGTAATTTTCATTTTTGGGTGAACTAACCCTTTAAACTTTATCCGTATGATGGGGAAAATCACTTTGATGAAGCAAAGATGCCTACATATAATAACAACATACAGTTAATGTGTAATGTTTGTGTTTGTTACTGAGCCAGGAAGCAGGCACGTCACAAAATAATGAACTGCTCTCAAGCCCTAAGACTCAAAAGATGAAGTAATCAATCATTTTTGTGATACAGACTGAATAGCTTCAGCTGAATAAACGACTCAAACACCAAGTCTCCAGAGATGAACTAATCAGTTCTGTTTCTGGTTCAGATTGCATATCTTCTGCTTTTGGGTATGTGACATGACAAAAGAACGAATGACTTCATTCAGGAGGTGAGGGAAACAAACAGACTGCATAGTCTGAAGAAATGAATTAATCATTTTTGTTTCTCATAATGTGGCCTTAGTTGCATTATAGTTTTTTTTCTTATTGGAAAAAAATATGTAATCAATGTCGTCTAAGTAGATGTGTTGGGGAATTTGACTGTTAACATGTAACATTTTATGAAAAAGAAAAATGTTCATCAAAATGAACAATATTCAAAGATCTGAGTGAGTCAAATGATCCAAACTTCTCATCATTAGTTGCGGTGATAGGGTTTGCTGGCCTTATTTTTCTTGTAAAAAATGAGTGCCAGTGTTGTCAATGTAACAAATTTTGTTGCTAGATTGGCAGCTTTTCAGACCACCTTTGCAAAAGCCTCCTATTATACCCAATTACACGCACAATGACATCTCAACATCATTTAGCAATAAATCAGCCTTTATCTTTGTCAGACAAAACTTGCGGCAACTGCTATTTGTAAATTCAGAGTGTGGCTTCCAGCGTCATCCACTTCCATCTATTTTTAGCTGTACAGAACAGCTTGTTTTGCTGCTTGATATTGCAGACTGATATTTCTTACCATATTATTTTAATGTATTGTCTTAATTATAAACACACAGGTTTGTAGCCCAAACCGTTTAACCATTAACTGCACTTTGTTATTCTAATAGTAATGTATTCTTGCACATTCACAGAAAACAGCTTACATGTTGAAAAGACGGATCACGCTGCCAGAAAAAGCATCAAGCACAGGAGCGCAGGCATCTTGAATACAAATGAATCTCTGAAGCCAGACTCTTCTCAATTCAACACTTTAACTTCCAGTTTCTCATGTAGAAGAACAGGGCACTCTTCTAAATTATTTAAGGTCAAAAATGGCTGATAGACTCTCGTTTAAAATACAGTATTTTCTAAAGACACAGGAATGGCCTTGTTTGTTTTTTTGTCTTTGGCAAGGTAAGAATAAGGTTCTTTCATTTCTGTACAGCACTTCCTTCTGATCAACAGATGACAGCTACATTGAAACTATTATAAACCGTTTAAGTTTATATTTAAGATGTTTTCAGCAAACATAATTCTGACTCTCATTTTACATATTGTGTCATGTTTTTAATGTTGTTTTCTGTTCCTTTTGAAAAATGCTTGCAAAGGCTGTGTCAATAGTGTTAGCTATGCAAAATATGCATCCCATGAAAGGACTTTGTCAGTTATGCATGATGCTTAGTT
This sequence comes from allo-octoploid hybrid of Carassius auratus x Cyprinus carpio, assembly GCA_024542945.1. Lineage (NCBI taxonomy): Eukaryota > Metazoa > Chordata > Actinopteri > Cypriniformes > allo-octoploid hybrid of Carassius auratus x Cyprinus carpio. Next base: position 1,487,294 of record CM045062.1, read on the forward strand.
TTTTGGACCTCTGAGTTACTGTTTTTATAAAAGTGCATTAAAAAAATAAATAATTAGATGCAAATATAGATGCATTTATGTAGATCAGGGGGCCTTCCCTTCAAAAACAAACGTAATCCACTGCCTCTTCAGTGGCTCAGATGTCGGGAGTAAATGACGACTGCTGTGTCATTATTACATCCAACAATAAAACACCTCAATCACTAAGGAGTCATTCTTTTCTACATCTGCTCCGGTGGAGAAACAATGGTGGACTCATGACAGCTCACTCAGGGCGGATCTAAGGTAAAACACTACTGTCAATCAACTATCGTGGGAGGGGCCTGTGCAGAACTATGTCATTCTGACAGGAATCTCAGAACAGCCTGATCTGAGAAAGTGATTATTATTATTGGGGATTTAAGAAAAAAAAAACCACTGGGTGGATTTTTTATCATTATAGGGTGGATGTGTACAAACACTGCCAACAGAAATTTCAGTTCAAACAACATGCAAAAGTGAATTTTGCATCCGATGATCCCTTTAAAATAGCCAGAAAATTAAAAATTACACACCGAGTTATTATTAATTAATTACTATCAATGAGCAAGAACACCCATAAACAAAAATATAAGACAAATTGTATTTATTTATTTATAAAATAGCATAAATAAATAAACCAATAGAGAGCTGGTTGAACACAACTCGCTCAAGTGTCTTTGCAATGAATGGAAGAAGGGATTCCGGTCTGTAGTTTTCTAGAAGTGCTGGATTTAGAGATGGTTTCTTAACCAGTGGACTTACCCGAGCCTGCTTAAACTCTGAGGGAACTGTACCAATGTGGAGAGGTGTTGATAATGTGAGTAAGTGAAGGTATTACTGAAGAATAGTCTTGAATATTAGTCTTAGAATATTTATTCTTAAATATTAACAGAAAAGACCTTCCACATATAATAATAAGGTGGATTGCTCAGCCAGAAATTTGCATAGCACCAGCGCAGATCCCTTCGAGGACTTCTTAATGATTTTCCTGTTTGTTTTTTGTTTTTTTTACTTTGTGTCACTTTCATTAAAAATAAAAGTCATAAAAACATGAAAAATAAAATAAGGTTTAATACATGTTTTAATGTGCATATAGGCTTCATTTGTCAGAGTAACAAGTGCACAGACATCTTTGCTTCTAATTCTGACTTTTGTTTCAGAATTGTGTGATATAGCCTTTTGTTTATATCTCACAATTATGACTGTTTTTTCAGTCATAATTCAGTTAGGACATTTAGGTATTTTTATAAACATGCCTTAGAAAAAAACATTGATGTCCCTCTTGAGACAAAACAATGTTATAGATATATTTTAAGATCAATCAGTGCAAGTTTCTTTCAGTTGAAACAGTTTAGGCTTACATTTAAGTCTGGGACTAGGCTTAAAGGGATACTCCACCCCAAAAGGAAAATTTTGTCATTAATGACTTACCTCCATGTTGTTCCAAACCCGTAAAAGCTCTATTCATCTTCGGAACACAATTTAAGATATTATGGATGAAAACCAGGAGGCCTGTGACTGTCCCATAGACTGCCAAGTAAATAACAGTGTGAAGGTCCAGAAAAGGTATGAAAGTCATCACCAGAATACTCCATCTGCCATCAGATCTGGTTTATATGAAGCAACTGAAACACTTTTTGTAAGCGAAGAAAACAAAAATAACGACTTTATTAAATAATTCCTTTGTCAACAGTCTCCTCTGTGTCTCTCCATATCACCGTATGCTGCTTATGCTCTTCTGTATCATCCGCACCACAAGGATGCACTGTTTTATTTCAAATCAAAGCTAAATACACGTAGAAACAGCGCATCCTTGTGGCATGGAGGACACAGCAGACACTGATTTTGACTCAGTGTGACTAGTTACTGTACAAACTCTTTAACTGCCTATCTGAAATTGAAATCTTTACCTTTTTTTCATTTTACAATTATCTTACTTGATAAATTGCAAAAATATGCAGAAGACCAGAAAATTGTAGCAGAAATTTAAATGCAGTGCAGGAACATCATTTGTTTTTGTGTGTTTTTAAATGGTATCTTTGTAATTTTTACTGTATTATGTGCATTGTTTCTCTGTTCCTAGCTCAGCTAATCATGATCACATTATCATTGTCATAGAGTAGGTTTGATTCAATGTTATGTTCAATATGCAAAATAAGAAATAAATGTCTTAAGTGTGAGTGTGTGTTTATGTACTGGACATTTACCTTTATGCATTTAGCAGACACTTTTATCCAAAGCAACTTACATTGCATTCAGGCTAACATTTTTTTTTTTTTTTTTTTTACCTAACATGTGTTCCCCTGGGAATCTAACCCATAACCTTTGTACTGCTAACACAATGCTCTACCACTGAGCCACAGGTACTATATTGAGCCACAGGAACTATACAATGAAATCACTCACTGCCCTGCTTCCTGATTAACTCTTGTAGCTTGAGTAAAGATGAATTTATATTCAATATATAGTTTGTGCATAAACAATTTTGAGTTTGTGAAGTTTTAAGTTCACTTAAATTAAAAGTTTTTATGTTTTTCAAAGCCTGTAAAATGTGAAAAATAACAGCTTTCAATTATACTGTTCTGTTAAATGGGTATAATTAATGGCTAAATTAGGAAGAAAAATGCATTTAATAGAGACATCAATAGGAGTATTGGTCTTCATTAATAAATGGCTATTTAATAAAAAGATGCCATTAAACTCATTTGGAACATATCATCTTTATGTTGTTTCTATATTTATTTTGAGATTCGGTGTGAAATTATGACAATATAAATGTTTTTTGTGATTAATCGTGATTGATTACAGACAAAAATGTGCAATTAATTTGGTATTACAGCACTTGACAGCACTATTATTATGACAATGTGATATTGATAAAGTAGCATTAATTGTAAGTAGTGTTTAAGTTACTCTTATATATGTACTGCATATTGATATACCGCTTGGTGAAACTATCATTATTGGTTAAATGAAGTGCCACCAACAAGTTATTTTATGACTTTGTTTTTATAATTATGCATATTTATACTTTTACTATAGTAATTGTTGTATTAGAATTACAGCATATATAAATGCCTCTTTTTTTACATTTGAGCCCCGGCCCCTGAGGAACTCTCTGCACGGCCCTGCACTGTAAAGCTGCGTTGAAATGATCTGTATTGTATAAGAAATAAAGCTTGACAATACATGACCATAGGAATGAAGACAAACTTGTTTTTGATTTCATCAAGCGAGTTACAGTTTAATATACATACAGGGTGCATGTTTGAAATATAAACAACAAGAACAATAGGGTCTGTTTTAAACATTTTTAATATACATAAGTGTGGGAACATACAGTATGTGTAACATAGTTGTATATGCAAGGCTGAACTACCTCCTATCTTTCTTTTAAGAACTGATAAACAAGTACATGGTGCACCTGGGAACTGAAAGCATGCCAACACTTGTGTAGACAGACAGGAAGATTTATGCAGTTGTGATTTATGTGTTCGTCGCCACTTATTCTCTTATCGTGGGTCACTTCTCATCTGACTCTTGACTAGACAAGACATTATTTAAAGAGTCTTCATCTCCACTCCGAACTCCCCGTCTCTTCATTCCTGATTCAACATAAGAATGATCTTGTCCATTTTTTTATTATTTTATCCTTTTCTAAGTGATGCGAGACAAGGTAAGAACAAGGTTTATTCATTTCCATATAAAGCTCTTTCGCTGATCAAGAGATGACAGTTACGTGAAAACTCTGTTTTTAGGTTATATGTGTTGCCCTGGAGCACAAAAGCAGTCTTAAGTCTCTGGGTATATTTGTAGCAATAGCCAACAATACACTGTATGGTTCAAAATTATATTTTTTTCTTTTATGCCAAAAATCATTAGGATATTAAGTAAAGTTCATGTTCCATTAAGACATTTTGTAAATTTTCTACTGTAAATATATCAACACTTAATTTCTGATTAGTAATATGCATACAGTTGTATCTCATACAGTTGTATCTCAGCCAAATATTGTCCGATCCTAATAAACCATACATCAATGGACATATTATTTATTCAGCTTTCAGATGATGTGTAAATCTCAATTTATTTAAAAATTGACCCTTATGACTGGTTTTGTGCTCCACGGTCACATTTAAGCTGTTTTTAGCAAACATAATTTTGTCTATAGTTTTGCATATTGTGTATCGTGTTTTTATTGTTGTTTGTGTTTTCTATCTTTCTTAGAGAAACACTTCCTCCATTACATGTTTACGGTCATGACAAAGGAAAATACATTACCTTTGTTCAGCTCTGTGGTTGTGTCTGATGACAGACAGATCAAACACTACAATAATGAAGAAAGAGTTTGGAAAAGATCCCGTCAGACTGCAGATGACTGGATCAGTGCTCCTGAAGAACCACCTGAGTCTAGAGACTGGTTCATACATCAGTTAAACACTCTGTCAAACTGCTCAGACTCACAGTGTTCTGGTGAGTTTAAATCTTTACTTATAAAGCATAATGATCAGATATATTATGAAATTGCATATATATATCAATGATGTTCTCTGATTGTAGAGCTCCATGTTCTTCAGAGAATAATTGGTTGTGAACTGGAGAAACTTCCTGATGGAACAATGAATCTGAGAGCATTTGATGAATATGGATTTGATGGAGAGGATTTTATTGCCTTTAAATCTGACACTCTGCAGTGGATTGATAAAAACCCCAAAGCTAAAGAAACCAAGATGAAATGGAGTCGTCAGACAGAACACAACCAGTTCATAAAGAAATACCTCAAGACCTGCACTGACTGGATCTCCACCTTTCACAGCAGAAAAATTAGTATGTTTTCAGATCAGTTTTTGATGCAATAACTCTAGGTGGTGGTTTCTAAGTCTCAGTACAGAGGCGATTAATTATCATTCATTCATAAATAAATACTAATGGGCAGTGTTGGGGGTAATGGATTACAAGTAAAGCAAGTTGTAATCAGATTACTTTTTTAAAGTAACTAGTAAAGTAATGCATTACTTTTTTTTTAATTTAGAAGGAACTATCTTAGTTACTTTTTATAAAAAGTAATGCCAGTTATTTTGTCTCCAGTGTATTGACTGACAGCTCTCGTGTTGCCATGTTGAGAGAAATCACGAGTAAGTGCAGAGGCCTTTTGTGAACATGATGTTACTGTAGTTCTAGACTAAATATCATCATGTATTTATTCATCTCACCTGCACAAAAACGGATTCAGTGTTCCTCAAAATCAATGAAAACAGTCAAATGTAAACAGAATATTATACAAACCTGCAAATATGTTAATAATGTATAATGAATCCCATTTTATTAACCAATATTTTTGCTACTGACCTTTGGTGATCAAATTCAACCAGCGTTTTTTAATAAAAAAACAAACAAGCAAGCCAAGCCCAGATTTGAAAAGTAACTCAAAGTAACATAACGCATTACTTTCCATAAAAAGTAACTAAGTAACACAATTAGTTACTTTTTTAGGGAGTAACGCAGTATTGTAATGCATTACTTTTAAAAGTAACTTTCCCCAACACTGCTAATGGGTTTGTCACATTGCATCTCAGCTTACTAAATGATCAGATATATTCTTACTAGATATCATTAAAGAGAAAAATTAGTGGAGCAGTCGTGGTCTAATGGGTAGAGAGTAAGTGTGTGTGTGTTCATGGTGTGTGCACTTGGATGGGTAAATGCAGAGCACACATTCTGAGTATGGGACACTATACTTGGTCACACGTCACTTGCACTCAGTAAAAAGTCTCATGCTCATGTCTTTTAAAACCCATATGATTTGCTTTCTTCTGCTTTTTTCACAGAACATAAACCACAGAGATGAAACTGAATTCTTTGCAAATGTTTGTTTGTTTGTTATTATTTTCTGCTCAGCTCCACCAGATGTTCATGTCTTGGTGCCGAAAGTTTCTGATGCTCGAAGTAAGCTGGTTCTGAGCTGTCTGGCCACTGGTTTCTACCCCAGAGATATTGAGATGAACATCAGATGGGATGAGTCCGTCCTTGAGAACCAAACATCATCTGGAATCAGACCAAATGCTGACGGATCCTTTCAGATGAGATCCAGTGTGGAGATTGATGCAGATCAGAAAGGGTTTTATGACTGTGTGGTCATTCACAGCAGTTTGACTCAGACACGACCGCTTTTAACAGTGTGGACTATATATAACCATAAATTTAGTGGTGAGTGATTATTGTTAGAACATACATAGCATTAATGCTGCTTGTGCAATTATAAAGTGAAGATTAAATACAAATCACTAACTGCAGGAGGAGTGATGATGTTTTTAATGTAATTAAATGGGTCATGAAATGTACTTTCAGATGCTCATATTATGTTTCTGCAGTTTAGCCTATGTTTTTGGCATAGAAATGTTAAAATATTTTGTAAAAATTATCATTTTCCATCCTCAATTTTAATCTGTCACAAAAGCTTCAATGCAAAAAAAAAAAAAAAAAAAAAAAAACTGGCAGCTTGTTGAGAGATCAAACAAAACCATTACTGTTCAATCGCTCAGGCATTTTTAATAGTTTGATCTTTGGATTGATTTTCTGCTCTTAGCTTTGAGGAATGAAACTTGCTGCATGTTTTACTGTATCTGAACCCCTTGTGTAATTATCAAGAACATGTTGATGTTCATGTTTCATGAACCCTAGTGTAACTGCGACAAACAATTTATGTTAAACTCTGTCCACAGGATAAAAGTATTTATGATGCATTATTTATTTTTTTCTTCAGCAGAATCTCTATGGTCTGTTATAGCAGGAATAGCAGCAGCCCTGGTTATATTTCTCCCTGTGATTGGTTGCTGCATCAATCAGAAAATGTCAAAAGGTGAGTTATAATATATATTCAGCATGATCAGTAGCTTTAAATCTCTTTAATATCCCTTTTAACATAATTGAAATATGTATAAACAGTTTGACAGCATATACAACTATTCAGCATGGTGAAAGTGATTTTATGATGGTGAGTTTTTGATTATTTACAATATTTGAATTTCATTCAATAAAACAGACTACAAGATTATCCATAATATTAATCAAACAAATGTGAAGTGTTGCATCTTTGCTGCAACATGCACATATTTACAAGAACATGGTATTTATGTACACAAAATGAAGTTTTTATATATTGTATAATCTGCTGTTTCATCTTTTTCTAGCTCCGATGTGAAGTTACCCAATTATGTTGGAGTGATTGTACAGATCCCCAGTCCAGTGAGTTGTCCATGTAGACAGTGGAATTTAAAACCTGTGTTAAAAAACAGTGTGATTTGCTGTCGTATCTCTGTATTATTATAAAATACTGAAAATGAGAAATAATTACTAAACTATAAACAAATAAAAATTAGACATGTAGAAACTAGTTAAATCTGGTTAGTGTCTACTGTTAACAAAACTGGAACTTTTTTGTCATCATTTTTACTTTGTATTCCTCAGAGCCTCTCTTCAGTCACTAGTGCAGTACATACTGTAAGTGTCCTTATTGTGATTCTATTTAAACTTTCATTAGTCATGGTTAAAGGTCCTTGCCTTTAAACTACAGGTCCTTCTCAAAAAATTAGCATATTGTGAAAAAGTTCATTATTTTCCATAATGTAATGATAAAAATTAAACTTTCATATATTTTAGATTCATTGCACACCAACTGAAATATTTCAGGTCTTTTATTGTTTTAATACTGATGATTTTGGCATACAGCTCATGAAAACCCAAAATTCCTATCTCAAAAAATTAGCATATTTCATCCGACCAATAAAAGAAAAGTGTTTTTAATACAAAAAAAGTCAGCCTTCAAATAATTATGTTCAGTTATGCACTCAATACTTGGTCGGGAATCCTTTTGCAGAAATGACTGCTTCAATGCGGCGTGGCATGGAGGCAATCAGCCTGTGGCACTGCTGAGGTGTTATGGAGGCCCAGGATGCTTCGATAGCGGCCTTAAGCTCATCCAGAGTGTTGGGTCTTGCGTCTCTCAACTTTCTCTTCACAATATCCCACAGATTCTCTATGGGGTTCAGGTCAGGAGAGTTGGCAGGCCAATTGAGCACAGTAATACCATGGTCAGTAAACCATTTACCAGTGGTTTTGGCACTGTGAGCAGGTGCCAGGTCGTGCTGAAAAACGAAATCTTCATCTCCATAAAGCTTTTCAGCAGATGGAAGCATGAAGTGCTCCAAAATCTCCTGATAGCTAGCTGCATTGACCCTGCCCTTCATAAAACACAGTGGACCAACACCAGCAGCTGACATGGCACCCCAGACCATCACTGACTGTGGGTACTTGACACTGGACTTCAGGCATTTTGGCATTTCCTTCTCCCCAGTCTTCCTCCAGACTCTGGCGCCTTGATTTCCGAATGACATGCAAAATTTGCTTTCATCCGAAAAAAGTACTTTGGACCACTGAGCAACAGTCCAGTGCTGCTTCTCTGTAGCCCAGGTCAGGCGCTTCTGCCACTGTTTCTGGTTCAAAAGCACACGCCTGTGCACGGTGGCTCTGGATGTTTCTACTCCAGACTCAGTCCACTGCTTCCGCAGGTCCCCCAAGGTCTGGAATCGGTCCTTCTCCACAATCTTCCTCAGGGTCCGGTCACCTCTTCTCGTTGTGCAGCGTTTTTTGCCACACTTTTTCCTTCCCACAGACTTCCCACTGAGGTGCCTTGATACAGCACTCTGGGAACAGCCTATTCGTTCAGAAATTTCTTTCTGTGTCTTACCCTCTCGCTTGAGGGTGTCAATGATGGCCTTCTGGACAGCAGTCAGGTCGGCAGTCTTACCCATGATTGCGGTTTTGAGTAATGAACCAGGCTGGGAGTTTTTAAAAGCCTCAGGAATCTTTTGCAGGTGTTTAGAGTTAATTAGTTGATTCAGATGATTAGGTTAATAGCTCGTTTAGAGAACCTTTTCATGATATGCTAATTTTTTGAGATAGGAATTTTGGGTTTTCATGAGCTGTATGCCAAAATCATCAGTTTTAAAACAATAAAAGACCTGAAATATTTCAGTTGGTGTGCAATGAATCTAAAATATATGAAAGTTTAATTTTTATCATTACATTATGGAAAATAATGAACTTTTTCACAATATGCTAATTTTTTGAGAAGGACCTGTATATATTTTTAAATCCTATCTGGAGACAGTTTCTTTTCAGTTTTGAGTCTGTGTAAAACATGCTGTCTTGTGTCCAATATTATTATTAATAGTATTCTTTGTAGCATTTATTTTATTATGCTGCATCATGATTCGCTCAGCTGCATGAACACTAGTGATATACAGGGATCCTGTAACTTGAATAATTATTGTCATGGTGTTGGCAATAATCCCAAATCATGGGTTTGATTCAGGGATCAAATATATAGACTGAATTCAATGAAAGTCTTACTGAAAGAAGTGTCTGACTCATGCAAAACATGCCTGTTTGGACAACGTGTTGTATTCAGGTTGCAGTATCAGAAATAAATGTCTTAAGTGTGAGTGTGTTTATGTACTGGACATGGTCCAACATGTTGAGGTATAAAGATCTTCACTGATATCAGACATTTCTCTCAGCTCATATGAATGCAGTGTATTAGATAATCAGAGAAAACTAAATTAAAGACCTTTGAGAATGATAATTAAAGCTTTTCTAGCTTAATTTTCTTGGAACACAGTGAAGTAGAGCCAGACTACATTGAAATCTCATTACTGTGTAAATATTAATGTGCTATTATTTCAAACCTTTTTCCCACCCAGTGTCTTCTTAACGTTTATCAGTGAGAGAACAGAATATATATATTTTTAATGTCAAATATCATGCATCGCTAGTAAACAAATAATAAAACTATAGTGTTTATTTTAAAGCGGTGAATGCAGATAAAGTGGGCCACTTTTTGTACAAAATGTAATTTAGATACCTATATGGTTTTTACTTTTCTTTATTACTTTTGTTAACTTTAAGGTCCAGCTATAATATTTCAATTTGAATACAGTTCATATAATGTGTTATTTGCAAGGTATACCAATTTTGAGATCATGCACTCCAGACAAATGTATTTTCAGGTAAAGTGGGCCATCCCTGATTTATCAAAAATTATCCTATATTATCATATTAACAAATTTTTAACAAACCCAAAAATATATAATCTATAGACTGATTAGATCACTAGGTGTCACTATTTTACAAGAGAAATTTACAGGGCAAATATTAAACTACGAAAAAGATGATTGTGGTAGATGGATATTGCTTGTGTTAGATAAGGATAACGAACAATTTATAGTAGTCAATTGTTATGCTACTAATAACAAATTGAACAGTGAAAAACTTTTTTCAAATATTAAATCTAGGATTCAGCATTTTTTCCCCTATTTCCTTCAGCCCAAGTTATTTGGGGAGGAGATTTCAATATTGTATTTAATGAAACCATAGATGGCCTCCTAAAACTAACCCAGGCCCTTCTAGTGAATTGGATAATGTATGTTTAAGACATTATGTGTGGCGATGTACAGGTGCATTTCAATAAATTAGAATGTCGTAGAAAAGTTAATTTATTTCAGTAATTCAACTCAAATCGTGAAACTCGTGTATTAAATAAATTCAATGCACACAGACTGTAGTAGTTTAAGTCTTTGGTTCTTTTAATTGTGATGATTTTGGCTCACATTTAACAAAAACCCACCAATTCAACTATCTCAACACACGCAACCATAGCAACGCCTCCGACTGACAGATATGTAAAAATAAACTGGAATTACACATTGTCATGTTAATTATAATTAAAATGCATTTTTTTATTTACCACAATATCATTGCTATTTGTCTGAGAGGGGCACTTTTGAATAATTTTGAAAAAGGGCAGGGGCTTGAGAACCTGAGAAAGAGAGAGAGGAAATATCATTTGGATTTAAATAAGACAAACAGTGAATGAAAAAAAAAAAGAAAAAGAAAAGCTTTTATTTATCTGATGAAGAAAATCATATGTGGGGAAAACAGGGTTAGGTACACATGATTATCATAGTACAATTAGAAGAAATAGTATGCTAAACTAAAATGCGATGAATGAAATGCACCTGTTTTGATAATAAATTATATTAAGAAATTCTGTGTACGATCATAACGTTTACTAAAGTTACTAAATTCCCAAATTTAGTATGCTAAATTATTTTCTTTGGGTTTTGGAGTCTGCTGGGCAGCTTATGTCTTTGTGCTTTTAAATAGTATCAGTATACTAGACTGCTGTCTGAGCTCTATAAACAGACTGTTAAGCTCTTTTTGCTCTACACTCATTATATCTGCAATGTTGTTTATTTCAATGGTTTGCACTATCTATCTGCCATGTGCCTTGTGCCACTTTATATCTTTTTACAATGCCCTTATTTGTATAGCTTGTATTTTATGTATATTTAATCTGTATCTATCTGTATTTAATGTTCTATTGTTAGTGTTATCTGTATGCACCGAGGGTCTGAGAGTAATGCAGTTTCAATTCTCTGTATGTATGTACTGTACATGTGGCAGAATTGACAGTAAAGCAGACATTGACTTTGAAGCTATGCATTTGAGCAGTCTCACTGATAAGTGTCGAATGCATAAATATGCCTCTTTGGACAATGTGTTGTGTTGCAGTAGATTATAATAAATGTCTTAATAATGAGTGTGTGTAGTGTACTGGACAATGTGTAGTCTGGCGTAGCCTGGTGTATCCTGCAGTACCATGGCAAAAGCCGAGGAAGAAGCGGCTCATCGGAGAAGCATTATAGCCGTGACAGTGGCAAATAAATATCAAATCATTAAATCATTATTTAAAACTACAAAAAGGAGACGACAACAACGGAACAGGAGAAGATGGCATTCTTTCCATCTCCACAAGGACTTGTATCACAGAAGATCAACATTGTCTGTCACAGACAACTACTGATGTATAATGCTATTTAGTATAATAAATGAGACACTTGTTCTATGCTTTGTTTTATTTTATATAAGAAGGTGTTACATTAGAATATATTGAAGTGCACATAAACACACACAAAACTCAAGTATATATGGAGGGAGGGATTGTAGCAGACCAATCACGGCGCTTGCTGTCCGCATAGAATTGATGCGCTTTTAGAGAGTGCGGCGTAAGAGAGTGCGTCTATGCGTAGGACACGACGTATGTCCGACGCAGAAGTATAAATTAGCCTTGACGGCTGAAGATCTGGAATTCACGGCAGCTTTTTTTTTTTTTTTTTTTTTTTTTTTTTAATTAAACTTCAGTAAACACAGTCAAAGTACAGTTACAGCTACAATAATACACATGAAAACATAAAACACAAACAGAATATAAAGAAAAATCTGCATTCAAGATACACATATAGCCAGGGGGGTGGGCTAAACATTACATAAATATATTAAAGGATTTACAGATGGAAGCTGTCTTAATTGCTTTCTTATTACGTGAATACAAAATCGTTTTCACATAAATTCGAATTTCTTTTTCAAGAATTTACTGTATTTACATTTGTGGATATGAAATTTAGCAAAAAATTTTATTAAATTTATAATGTAATATTCTTTGGTTTTATTTGAAGGGATATTAGTAAAACCAAATAAAACGTGTTCTAAGCACAAAGAAAAAGTGGGGTCAGTGTTATCAATTATAAATCTAGTCAAATCTTTCCAAAATATTTTAACATAATAGCAATGCCAAAATAAATGAAACAAAGTTTCAGTCTTTATATTACAAAAAGAACAATTCAAATCAATATCATTTTTAAATTTAACAAGAAAATTATTTACTGGGTAATATCTATGTAAAATTTTAAAAGATACTTCCTTGACTTTGTTTACCAATAGGTATTTGTTTGGCAAGGTCCAAATGTCCTTCCATAATTAACCTTTCACTAATCTGTTCCAATAAAATATACAGTTCGGAGAAGACACAATATCTTTTTGAAGTAAGGAACGAACAGTTTTGTTAACATTCATATTTCTAGGGCCAAAACAAAGTTTTCCAATATAAGTATCAAATAAATCACATGCAGAGGGGGGTGTAATACTGTTTTGGGTATTAGCTCTGAATAATCCTGTGGGAATTGCATCCATGACAATAGAAAACTCCTTCGGTGTTACTGGAATTCCGTGGACAGCTAAAAACTCAGAATAAGTGAGTAACTTGCCATCTTGATTTAATAATTGACTAACTCGTATTATGCCCGCTGAAAACCAATTTTCAAAGAATTCACGGCAGCTTTCTTTGGCCAAGGCCTGCCTATGATGCTGTTTGACTGACATGTGGCTTTCTTTTTCGTGAGGGGGTTTTGTTTATTACAGAGGTGAGAGGGTCTGTTTTGTGCATCTGGGCGTCACAGAGATCACGCGCTCAGTATGCGTGCATTGCATTTAACGTTAGTCATTCGGATTGATTACCATTAGAATTATTACACAATAAATACTAAAAACTAAATGGCTAGTATAGCAAAAGCATGTTAATATGTGGTTTCTTTAGTTTATTTATTTATTTATTTATTTTGTAGCAGGCTAAAACCGTTTAATTTTCATAAAGGTACATCTGTAATTAAAACATTATGTAACTGAGTGCATAAATGAACGTGAGTAATCTTACCTGATGCTGATATTACAATAGCCAGTATTGTGATCTGGCTCTTGATTTTATGAATATAATTTTTATTATTATTTTTTTTGTGTGTGTGTGTGTGAGAAAAACACAGACGTGGCAGATTCGGACGGGATTAAATCACCAAGTACGTCTGTGAAACACAGATTTCTCTAACGACCCCCTGTAAAACTAGTCCCGTCCGAATAGGGCTTTTGTTTCCAGGCGGAACATCAAAGAACACGACACACACGTCTCCCGGAAATCCTGTAGAATTCAACCAATCCAATGACATCTTCGAAACTCCTGAATTGTTTCCACTTTTGAGTGCTGTATGCATCAGATGTTTAGCCAAAGGTCCGTGGGCGTGACATCTGAGGCTGAGACTAGACAATGTGTAACATTATGTGCATGGTAGAAAGATCTTAACTGATGACTTTTCTTTCAGCTCATTAATGCACTGACAACATCTAAACAAACAAACAAAAAAATAAAATTTATAAGTGAAAAAAATAATCAGATTCTGATATAAACGTTTTTTTATATTGTGTTGTTAGTTATGTTCGTGTGTGATTTCACCAAAGAAGAAGACTGCAAAAGTAGAATTTATCTCCCCATTATTCTCATAACATGGCTGCTTCGTGGCTTGATGATACTGTCATAATACTGTTTTCACTCAGAATAGATTTGCATATAAGATGGCAAACGCTACCTGACCTTACGAAAGCGAAAGTGTTTATAAACTAGCAGCTGGTTAGTCCGGCCCAGTCGACACCGGGAGCAGACGCGTTCATCTTTAATGTGCGTCTAGGACAAGAGTCTAAATTGTGTAAATGGCTAACAAGCGTAAAAACATTCTCTTTATAAAAGTAGTTTTGCTTATTTTTCACAGATTTTTAAGCGATGCGCAGCAAGGTAAGAACAACGGTACTTTTTTTATTACTTCCCTGCTGAAAAAAAAAAAGGAAACCATTACAGAAATCCTAATGATTTTCATTACAAAACCATTAAAAACCTTCAGTCATTAACTGTCCAAGTTATATTAAAAATAAATGAAAAAAAACAAAAAAAAAAACAGCTTCAGCAACCATTTTAGCCCGAAATAACAGGGGATCGAGACGAAATAATACCGCATTGCGTCTCGGCCGAGTCTGACCATGACAAGACGTTTTGACTTTTATTCATTCTCAGGATATGAATTCTTGAAATCAACAATTTATTTTTTACTACTTAAAATGTTCATTCTTATATTAGATTTCTAATAGTAACAATGCCTATTTTTAATATCAGCAATTACATTTCCACTAGTAAACATGTTAATTCTTGAAATCAACAATGACGCCATCACTCGCGGAAATCGAATTCCTGACATCAGAAATTAAATTTCAACTAGCAAAAATATTATTCTTGATATCCATGATTTATATCCATTGGAATGGCAATAGGCAAGCCGTTTTGACTTTTATTCTTTCGCAGGATATGAATTCTTGATATCAATAATTTAACGTTCACTAGTTAAAATGCTAATTCTTGATACAATTCTTGAATTGAATTTCTACTAGTAACGACTGCAATTTCTGATATCAGGAATTACATTTCCACTAGTAAAAAATATAATTATTGATATCTGTATTTGTATTTTTACTAGTTAAACGTCACCAGACTGCCATTGAAATTCAGTTGTTGATATCAAGAATTGATTTCTTACTAGTTGAAATTCCAATTTCACATATCAGAAATAAAATTATTATTCTAGTAAAATCCTTTATTTTTGATATCACTAATCACATAGTTACTAGTGCAAATGTCTATTCTTGATATCATCAGTTGAATAGCAACTATTAAAACTTTTAATATATATATATATATATATATACAGTCGTGGCCAAAAGTTTTGAGAATTACATAAATATTGGAAATTGGAAAAGTTGCTGCTTAAGTTTTTATAATAGCAATTTGCATATACTCCAGAATGTTATGAAGAGTGATCAGATGAATTGCATAGTCCTTCTTTGCCATGAAAATTAACTTAATCCCAAAAAAACCTTTCCACTGCATTTCATTGCTGTCATTAAAGGACCTGCTGAGATCATTTCAGTAATCATCTTGTTAACTCAGGTGAGAATGTTGACGAGCACAAGGCTGGAGATCATTATGTCAGGCTGATTGGGTTAGAATGGCAGACTTGACATGTTAAAAGGAGGGTGATGCTAGAAATCATTGTTCTTCCATTGTTAACCATGGTGACCTGCAAAGAAACGCGTGCAGCCATGATTGCGTTGCATAAAAATGGCTTCACAGGCAAGGATATTGTGGCTACTAAGATTGCACCTAAATCAACAATTTATAGGTTCATCAAGAACTTCAAGGAAAGAGGTTCAATTCTTGTAAAGAAGGCTTCAGGGCGTCCAAGCGCATCTGCACGCACAGTGAGGCCAAGACTTTTGGAAGATGGCCTGGTGTTAAGAAGGGCAGCAAAGAAGCCACTTCTCTCAAAAAAAAACATCAGGGACAGATTGATCTTCTGCAGAAAGTATAGTGAATGGACTGCTGAGGACTGGGGCAAAGTCATATTCTCCGATGAAGCCCCTTTCCGATTGTTTGGGGCATCTGGAAAAAGGCTTGTCCGGAGAAGAAAAGGTGAGCACTACCATCAGTCCTGTGTCATGCCTACAGTAAAGCATCCTGACACCATTCATGTGTGGGGTTGCTTCTCATCCAAGGGAGTGGGCTCACTCACAATTCTGCCCAAAAACACAGCCATGAATAAAGAATGGTACCAAAACACCCTCCAACAGCAACTTCTTCCAACAACCCAACAACAGTTTGGTGAAGAACAATGCATTTTCCAGCACGATGGAGCACCGTGCCATAAGGCAAAAGTGATAACTAAGTGGCTCGGGGACCAGAATGTTGAAATTTTGGGTCCATGGCCTGGAAACTCCCCAGATCTTAATCCCATTGAGAACTTGTGGTCAATCCTCAAGAGGCGGGTGGACAAACAAAAACCCACTAATTCTGACAAACTCCAAGAAGTTATTATGAAAGAATGGGTTGCTATCAGTCAGGATTTGGCTCAGAAGTTGATTGAGAGCATGCCCAGTCGAATTGCAGAGGTCCTGAAAAAGAAGGGCCAACACTGCAAATACTGACTCTTTGCATAAATGTCATGTAATTGTCGATAAAGCCTTTGAAACGTATGAAGTGCTTGTAATTATATTTCAGAACATCACAGAAACAACTGAAACAAAGATCTAAAAGCAGTTTAGCAGCAAACTTTTTGAAAACTAATATTTATGTAATTCTCAAAACTTTTGGCCACGACTGTATATATATATATATATATATATTTTCTTTCTCTCTCTCTCTCTCTCTCTCTCTCTCTCTCTCTCTCTCTCTCTCTCTCTCTCTCTCTCGTCTCTCTCCTCTCTCTCTCTCTCTCTCTCTCTCTCTCTCTCTCTATATATATATATATATATATATATATATATATATATATATATCAACAATTCAAATATCACCAGTGACAATGTTCATTTCTGATTGTTACAAGAAAGAAAGCCATTTTAGTTATCAGAAATTATACTGATATCAGAAATGCATTTTTAGATATCAGAAATAACAAATGTAACATCTTGAAATACATAAAGAATTAACATTTCAGCTAATAAAGCAAAAACGTCTGGGTTTGGAAAGTTAAAGAGAATAATTTAATATTAGTAGTTAACAATAACAATACAGAATAGTCTATTTTCTGCACTGGCATGCTTTAGTCAGATTAAAATGCTAAAAAGGTATAAGTGCAAGCCGATGTTTGAATAAAAATATGTCTTATTTAGTGATATTTGATAAACACTGAGGTGAATTAAACAATCTAAATGGCTGTTTGAAAACATGTAAATACTGTTTGTCCTCTGTGACAAGCAGGTGTCAGAAACAGTGTACAGGGGTAACCACAGTAACAGCTGTATTTCTGCTGTTCCTAAAGCACCACCTCCAGTGAGAGAGTGAACTTGCACTTTTATTCAGGCTGTTTTCATATTTTTTTCATATCAAAGAGAAAATATGGTCGTATTTTTAAGCAGCAAACATGCAGTGTTGTAAAACTCAACAGTTACAGGTGAATCTCAATAAATTAGAATGTCATGGAAAAGTTCATTTATTTCAGTAATTCAACTCAAATTGTAAAACTTGTGTATTAAATAAATTCAATACACACAGACTGAAGTAGTTTAAGTCTTTGGTTCTTTTAATTGTGATGATTTTGGCTCACATTTAACCACCATCTCAACCAATTAGAATACTTCATAAGACCAATAAAAAAAATAAAAAAAATTAGTGAATTATTGGCCTTCTGGAAAGTATGTTAATGTACTGTACATGTACTCAATACTTGGTAGAGGCTCCTTTTGCTTTAATTACTGCCTCAATTCGGCGTGGCATGGAGGTGATCAGTTTGTGGCACTGCTGAGGTGGTATGGAAGCCCAGGTTTCTTTGACAGTGGCCTTCAGCTCATCTGCATTGTTTGGTCTCTTGTTTCTCATTTTCCTCTTGACAATACCTCATAGATTCTCTCTGGGGTTCAGGTTTGGTGAGTTTGCTGGCCAGTCAAGCACACCAACACCATGGTCATTTAACCAACTTTTGGTGCTTTTGGCAGTGTGGGCAGGTGACAAATCCTGCTGGAAAATGAAATCAGCATCTTCAAAAAGCTGGTCAGCAGAAGGAAGCATGAAGTGCTCCAAAATGTCTTGGTAAACGGGTGCAGTGACTTTGGTTTTCAAAAAACACAATGGACCAACACCAGCAGATGACATTGCACCCCAAATCATCACAGACTGTGGAAACTTAACACTGGACTTCAAGCAACTTGGGCTATGAGCTTCTCCACCCTTCCTCCAGACTCTAGGACCTTGGTTTCCAAATGAAATACAAAACTTGTTTTCATCTGAAAAGAGGACTTTGGACCACTGGGCAACAGTCCAGTTCTTCTTCTCCTTAGCCCAGGTAAGACGCCTCTGACGTTGTCTGTGGTTCAGGAGTGGCTTAACAAGAGGAATACGACAACTGTAGACAAATTCCTTGACACGTCTGTGTGTGGTGGCTCTTGATGCCTTGACCCCAGCCTCAGTCCATTCCTTGTGAAGTTCACTCAAATTCTTGAATCGATTTTGCTTGACAATCCTCATAAGGCTGTGGTTCTCTTGGTTGGTTGTGCATCTTTTTCTTCCACAATTTTTCCTTCCACTCAACTTTCTGTTAACATGCTTAGATACAGCACTCTGTGAACAGCCAGCTTCTTTGGCAATGAATGTTTGTGGCTTACCCTCCTTGTGAAGGGTGTCAATGATTGTCTTCTGGACAACTGTCAGATCAGCAGTCTTCCCCATGATTGTGTAGCCTAGTGAACCAAACTGAGAGACCATTTTGAAGGCTCAGGAAACCTTTGCAGGTGTTTTGAGTTGATTAGCTGATTGGCATGTCACCATATTCTAATTTGTTGAGATTTTATTCTTGAATAAATTTTCTTGAATTTATTTAATACACGAGTTTCACAATTTGAGTTGAATTACTGAAATAAATGAACTTTTCCACGACATTCTAATTTATTCAGATGCACCTGTAGATGGAATAAGCTAATTTGCATTGTAAAAATCTAAACCATTTGGATAATAAGATATCTAGAATTATTCACGTATTTTGAAGTGCATTAATGTTGGATTTCCACATGTAGGTATTAATGAAATGCCCCTTTCCACTGAATTGGTCATGCAAAATACAAATGGTGCCATCATAATGTCTTCTTCATTTCCATGCAACAGAATAATAGTCCTCCGCTATAGTTAAAGCATTTATTGCAACTACATTTATTCTCTCTCTCATCAAACAAACAGACTACAAATGACTTGACAAACCGTACTGGGGCACTGACTAGACAGGGCTTACTTCTGAATAGTCATAGATTCTCTATGGCAAATATTAGGTGTTTATTTCAGATGTACCTTACATCTGCATCCACATTACCTGTTAGTCCAGTGGATTTCAAACTTTTTTTTTCTTTTTTTTTCTTTTTTAATTGATGTGATGTCATAATTTTATCACTTTTTTTTTTTTTTTTTTGCTTCAGGTTCACCAGACATTCATGTCTTTGTGATGGAAGCTCCTGATGATCAACACAAGCAGGTTCTAACCTGTCTGGCCACTGGTTTCTACCCCAGAGATATTGAGTTGAACATCAGATGGAATCAAACTGTTCTAAAGGCTCAAATATCTACTGAAATCAGACCAAATGATGATGGAACCTTTCAGATGAGTACCAGTGTGGAGATTGACAGAAACCACAATGGATCTTATGACTGTCTGGTTAATCACAGCAGTCTGACAGAACCATTTTTAGCAAAATGGGGTAATGGCCCAATTCAGTTTTGAGTGAATATGCGCAGAATGGCCATTATACGTAACACTGCTTTGCATGTACAGTATAACATATGAACATTAATACAAGTCAATGCTGTGAATATTGCTTGCCACAACAATTACACTTAAAGTGCCTCAATTCACTTCAACAGGTTTAATGCATTTATGATGTTCTTTTTTTATCATTCCGCAGATGGGACATATTTTGGCAGTGAAACAGAATCGCAATGGCCTGTTATATTTGGAGTAGTAGCAGTTGTGGTTGCAGGTTTAGGGTTATTGTGTTGGTTTTGTTTTAAATTTCAAAAGGTGAGTTCTAATTCAACCTCCTTTTTTAAAATAAATTTTAAAATGTACGAAAAAGGGATGGACAGAGTGACAGTAATATATGAGAGTAGAAATATCTGAACTTATCTAAAATATCTGAAATTATAATATGCTTTATCTTCTGATTTTCTAGACTTCAATTCATAATGCTGTAGCAACATTGACTTCAGTCCCTAATCCTGACACTGAACAAGCTGCGATTAATCTGTTCATCTATGAGTGCGGAGTCACACTACTGACTGGGATCTGATATTCTCAGTCTCAGACGTTATGTCCACAGACCGTTAACTGAACTTCTGATACATTCACATTTAAAAGAAAAGTTCTGTCTATCATGTTTCTAACAGGACCATGTGTACTGCATATTTTCAGCTGTCCTTTCAGGAGTCACTCTTTTTCATGTGTCCATTTGAATGGCAGTTGTGGCCTTATTGGACTTGTAACCCAAAGGTTGCAGGTTTGAGCCTTGATACCAGCAGGGATTGTAGGTGGGGGGAGTGAATAACCAGTGCTCTCTTCCACCCTCAATACCACGACTGAGGTGAGACCCTTGATCAAGGCACAGAACCCACAACTGCTCCACAGGAACCACTGCATTATGACTGCTCTGGGTGTGTGTTCACGGTGTGTGTGTGTGTGTGTGTGTGTGTGTGTGTGTGTGTGTGTGTGTGTGTGTGTGTGTGTGTGTGTGTGTGTGTGTGTGTGTGTGTTTGTTCACTACTGTGTGTGTGCACTTGGATGGGTAAAATGCAGAGCACAAATTCCGAAATTGGTTCACTGCACTGATGCCACATATCACATCACTTTTCATTTTAAATGCTTAAAAATATTTGTTTTAAACTCTACTTAGAAGTGCAATGTTTAAAAATGAATAATGTATTTATAGTAATAAGTGATGCTGTTGTGATTCAGGCTTATTTTTTACAAATTGCATTAAAATTTATTTATTTATTCATTTAATTGTTCATTCAATTTGTGCATTGATTGAAAGCAGTCTGAGGCAAATGTATAATGTATTTCTGTAATTAAAAATGCATCTGCATGAAAATGTATTAATTAATTAATTAATTTATTTATTTAATTGTTCATTCAATTTGTGCATTGATTGAAAGCAGTCTGAGGCAGATTTATAATGTATTTCTGTATTTAAAAATGCATTTTCCCATATATATGTGCAACGTTTGATGCAACACTCTAAAAAGCAATTGGGTTGTTTTGACCCAGCGTTTGGGTTACTACCCAGAAGGTTGGGTTAAACATGTAACCCAACCGCTGGGTCAAAACATGCCAGTTGCTGGGTTTGTCCATATTTTACCCAGCACTGGGTTATATTTAACCCACCATTTTTAGAGTGAAATTAAAAACGAAAATTCAATTATATAATTTACATTTGCCATTTTCTACACTAGTTTTAATATGTAAATTAAATACATTTTTAACTCTTTATAAGATGCAAAATGAAAATGTCCAAGCAAAAACTGTTGCAAAATGATCATTTAAATCCTATTTTTCCTGAATGCACTTAGACTTGGGATTGCACTTTCATCATAACACCACATGATAATTGTTGCAAAAAGCAGTGTGAATTTCAAAATGCATTCTTCTGAGCAAAAGATACAGACTTGAAATATTTGATACAGACTGAAAAAAAAAGACTTCCTGAACACACACTTTGGTCTTTGATTGTGGAAGATCATGCAATATATATTTATGAAATTATGTTTTGTTGAAACTTCAAATTCTGTTTATGGTTTTATTTCATTATAAGATTGAATTACACTGTGACAGTGCCTCTGCCATCTGTCTGTAAATGTGTGAACAAAATAAACGCTCACGTTTAAACATGTTTTATGAGGACGTAAGTATGATTTTGCCTGTTTGGTTATTGTTTTTCTCTTTTCTAAGCATTGCACAGCAAGGTAAGAGCATTAGATTTATAGCATAACTTATGAAAGACAGATGCTAGTTACAGAAAAATTTAGACACAATTCTGTTCAGAGCACCTAAAATGAGATGAGTGTAAGTACCCTTTTTCTTTTTTCTTTAGGCTTCTCGGTAGAAATCGTTTTCCAGGCCCCCCTATCTCTCGTCAGGCCCTTGGAATCATCCTGATCTTTTTTTATACTGTATCTTTCCTATGTCTGAGGAAAAATTATGGCTATTATGCTGGAGGCATTGAGCAGGTATAGATAACCAGTCCAGAGTCATTCTGAATAAACACTGTATTCTAATGATCCAGGTTTGTTCTGCAAAAAATGCTGTTTGTTTTCAGTTCTTGTTTCTTTCTCTCAGCATCTTCTAATTAGATTAGATTAAACTTAATTGTCATTGCACATGTAAGGTACAAGGCAATGAAATGCAGTGTCTGGGTCAGCTCTGCTTTATTAAGGAAACTTATGACAGTTCCTGTTGATTAGATTTCCTGTTTTTTTTTTACGCTGCAAATGTGACACTGATTTTCACATTTGTGTTACATAAATTTTAGTTCTCTTATTGCTTCAGTCGAATGAACATTGGTGAATAATGAAATGGTGTTTTATAGCAGTTTAAAAAGCATAGGTTTTGATGATCTGATCCAGGGCCGTTTCTAGCCAATTTGATGCCCTAGGCGAAGGGGCAGCTGTGGCCTAATGGTTAGAGATTTGGACTTGTAACCAGAAGGTCGCAGGTTCGAGTCTCGGTGCTGGCAGGAGTTGTAGGTGGGTGGGGAGTGAATGAACAGCGCTCTCTTCCACCCTCAATACCCATGGCTGAAGTGCCCTTGAGCAAGGCACTGAACCCCCAGTTGCTCCCCGGGCGCTGGATATAGCTGCCCACTGCTCCGGGTGTGTGTTCACGGTGTGTTCACTTCTCACTGATGTGTGTGTGCACTTGGATGGGTTAAATGCAGAGCACCAATTCCGAGTATGGGTTACCATACTTGACAAATGTCACGACTTTCACTTTCACTTTTCAAATCCCTATTGGCATTCCATATATTTTATATATATATATATATATATATATATATATATATAAAATTTCTTTTCAGACACCAGTTTCTTGTAACATTCAAATTGGTTGTCATGGTAACAACACTAATTTGTGGAGATTCAGCGCATTGTGAGTTCCACAAATCTGAATGCATTATTTGTAAACTGACTGTTAAAATAAACATTTTGCACAAATTATTATCTGTAATATCATTGTGTTGCCACTAGATGCCTGTATAGCCCTATGTAACAGTCCCTAGTAGCTAAGACATTGCACATAATTTGCACATAGATCAGACACAAATTAATTTTATTACATTTGGATGTAGATACATGTTTAGATGTTATCAATGGCTACTTTTTGAATTTATCTGTTTTTTGTTCAATTGTTTTGTTGTTGTTGCTTGAAACAATGATTTAAAGTGTCAGTTATTGCATTATTATTTCAGTCAACCCTGTAAAACCCTTTGTTACCCCAAACTACATATAATAGCCTGATCAGTGGCATAAAAGTAATCAGTGCAGCTACTTAACCACATTGTAATCAAAACTGAGAATCGATAAGAATCGAAAAGGAGAATCAGAATTGGAATTAATCAAATTCGAACGATACCCAACCCTACTCCAGTCCTCTACTGTCCAATCCTTATGGTCTTTTGGAAACTTCAGCCTTGCTTTTCTTTGCTTCTTATTGATAAAGGTTTTTTTTCCTAGCTTTGACTTGCACCTAGGAGCCTCTTTCGAAGCCTCCTCGCCATGCACTTCACCCCAGCTGCTGTTTGTCATTCTTTTGTAGGTCACTTGATGTAATCCTATTGTTGAGTTACATTTAAATGAGTAGCTGGTCATACGTTTGTTTTTGTGAATTGTGGCGACAATTAAAAAACTCTTACTTTTATACTGACCAAACAATATTTTCTATCCCCTAACCCAACCCTAAACCTACCCCTTGCAGAAAACCTGTTTGCACTGTTACACTTTCAGATAAACATTATTTACTATTTTTAATCTTTTTTCCCCCCTTTTGGGGCCACAGGCCAGTCCCTACAATATCAAAAATTTTAGGTTTTACTATCATTGTGGGGACATTTGGTCCCCATACTGTAGCATAAAGAACACACACACACACACACACACACACACACATTGACAAAGAAAATATTGGATTGGTCTATTTAATTTTTTTTTCCAGAGCTGTATATCTTATCAGTGTTGTTCTGTGATTGTAGAGAATTGTGTACTTCAGAGAATAATTGGCTGTGAACTGGAGAAATTTCCTAATGCAACACTTTAAATCTGACACTATGCAGTGGATTGATAAAAAACCCAAAGCCAAAGAAACCAAAATGATACGGGATAATCAAACAGTGCGCAACAAACTCCTCGAGCATTACCTCAAGTACTGCACAGACTGAATCTCCACATTTAATGGTACAAAAAGCAGTAAGTTCTGATAATTTTAATTGATAAATTGAATTTCTAATTTGGGTCTTGATGAGAGGATTTATCATCATTCAATATCAGTTAAATACTGGTGAATTATATATGTTCCCATCTGAATTTTGGGATGTTGGTTTGAGCTCTTCTTCCTCTCCTTTTTATTGTGAGCATTTTGGATGAGTGTTTTTTTTTTTTTTGGCTCTACATGTGCAGTTCAGTCTTTCTCTGCTTCGGCTGGACTCTGCTCTTTAGATTTGTCTTGTCGCTTGTGTGCTTAACTTCGGATTGGTATAAGGATCTGTTCTTGCCCCTGTTGTTTGTGGTTGCTTCCTCAGATGGATCTCCTGGTTCAGACTCTTGCAAAGCTACTGATTTCATGTTTCTCTTCACTGAACCTCTTCCAGTTGGGACTCTGCATGCCAGCTGGCGACCTTCTTTGTTCTTAATTGTTCTCCCTTGACATTGTGAAACACTTTTAATTTGATCCAAGTTATGAAAACCTTTTAAGATTTTGTCCATTTAGGCAATGGTTTTCTCTACAGTTATAAGATTTGTGTGTTTGCATCAGGAAATCTGACACTTGATATATGATAGCAATGATAGATGTGGGCAGTGACCTGTTTCTCAGTTAACTTGTAGTGACTTGTTTCACACTCAATGAGTGGTTCATTTGAATAGGCCTACTTTCCTTCCACAACTTCTGCTTCTAAAAAGGGAAACTCCTACAAATGCATATTCAATAAGGTCAGGTGCAAAAATAACTGTGTCCACACCTTTTCAGCACCAATTCTTCACTGCACGTCTTTAGTAAAACCAGACAGTGAAATTTTGAAGCCAAAAGACGGTTTGCGCTGGCGCAAGCTGTTAGTAAAACTGGCCCTAAAATTTTCTAGTGATATAGAGTTCTACAATATTATAGGGTAAAACTGCAATCTTGGGGGGAAATAAATAAATAAAATCCACATAATCACAAATGGCTAGAAAAGTCATTGGTATTACAAAGTGTAAACCTTAAAGAACATTCATTTACTGAACATGGGTTAATAATGGAATGCATTTATTTAAATATTTTTATTTGATTATTTATTTTAATGTTGCCACTCTTACATGAAGAGTGCTTCCAGTATTTTCACAAAGGTTGAGGAAACCCTCTGGTTTATGGGCCCTATAGTATTTTTCATTTTCTTTTATTCTAAAGAGAAATAGTATTGCTTAGTTCAGTTGAAATATGACTTTTCATGTTTGACAGTTCTTGAAATATTTCAGGAAGGATCAAGAACACTTAATATTTGTTATATATGTAACAATATTGTTCTTTTGTGGTTTCAGGTAAATGGAAATGATCGATTAGGAAATAGAAAATTTCCTAATCGATTACTGCAGTGAAACATCGGGGCTCGATGTGCTTCTGACCAAACTGACGACTGTAAAATTACACACTTTTAAAATGGTAAATCCAACAGCTCTTTTATACCATGCTACAAAAAAATAATTTTGCACTTTTAAAATGACATCCACCATAATTACACTGGTGATAAAAGAGAAAACATAAGTTCATCACAAACAGCTTTTCCACAACCTGAGATATAAAAGATGCGCAGTGCCATACAAATACAAAACACAAATTCTGTAATAAACAGCATAAGATGTACTGTACACGTAACATAAAACCCTAATGTACATAATGTACAAACTGAGAGGGTCTCCCTTTGTGGCAAATTTTGGGAATGTCCATTTACAGCTATTCAATGTAAATTATAAGATCATTTATTCTTTATTTCTTCCCAAAATGTTACATTTAACAGTATTTGTTTAACAGTTAGTTTTCCCAAATTGGAAGAGAACTCATTTACAATTAAAGTGTCTTTTTACACTGGAGTTTTATAAATATATAAATGTACAGTACATGTGGAATTTTAAAATTAAAATACAAAAAAGCTTTGCTGGATACATTCACAGTGTTAATAACTATGGAAAAGTCTCAACACAGTGAATTTTTGTTGTTTGTTTGTTTTGTTTTTTGTTTGTTTGTTTTTTGGATAAAAGTGATTAAAAAAAATTAACAAACTAAATGTTTATCAAAATAGATATGTTTAGAACTAGTGTAATGTTTTTTTTCTTTTTTTCCCTTTTTTTCTCAAATCATTCCGGTTGTTGTGCAGGGTTTTTTTTTTTTTTTTTTTTTTTTTAAGTGTAAAACAAAAAATGGCTGATAAAAGTCTGATTTGTGAAGTTTGTTGTTTGGTTTGGGAGATCTTTAAAAAAAAAATATAGAGACCACTGCAAAATGGTGAGTTTCTCTGCTTTAGGTGTTTGAGTAAAATAAACGTTATTTTATTCCATAATACTGAACATTTCTCCCAAATTACAAAAAAAAAAAAAAAAAAAAAAAAAAAAAAAAGTCATTTAGAGCATTTAAAATGACATCTAAAAAAAGACTGAGTTTTCAAACCTCAAATAGTGCAAAAAAAATTTGATAACGTTTCTAGCATGTTTAGCATGACTAGCCTGTTACTAGCATGTTGCTGGCATGATTACCATGTTACTAGCATGATTAGCAAGTGACTAGCATGTTGCTAACAAGATTAGCAAGTTACTAGCACGTTGTTACCATACTTATAGCATGATTAGCATGTTGCTAGGATAGATAGATAGATAGATAGATAGATAGATAGATAGATAGATAGATAGATAGATAGATATCTAAAGCCAACCTAATAATGTTTTAACTATTCAATTTTAAATGTAAAAATAAATAAATAAATGATGTCATCTTTACTCACCCTCATGTTGTTTCAAACCTGAATGACTTACTTTCTTTTGCACAACATAAAGAAGGTATTTTGAATACCATTGGAAACTAAGCAGTTTTTGTCACTAGTTCATCGCATGAACAAAAAATACTGAGATGTTTCTGAAGTTATTTTCTTTTATGTTCCATACTTTATGTTAGGCCATTGTAACTTAAGCATTTAAAACAATAATAGTTTTAAACTATACTTTGGGGTTATTTTCACAGCCATATATAGTTTGCGATCAATTAGATCAGTGATCCTCAAATCTGGCTCGTGAGATCCACTTTCCTGCAGAGTTTAGCTCCAATCCTAATCAAACTCACCTACCTGTGATTTTCTAATGATCCTGAAGACATTGATTAGCATGCTCAGGTGTGTTTGATTAGGCTTAGAGCTAAACTCTGCAGGAAAGTGGATCTCACGAGCCAGATTTGAGGATCACTGAATTAGATTAAATATAATTAGATTAAAAATTTTAATCGACTGACAGCCCTAGTTTTAACACAAGAAGAGTTCAGAAATATATGTATCTGTAAAGAGTTTATAATTTTTTCTCCAGAGCTGTCGGTCCTGAGGATCTGGATAGCCTGATGAAAAGCAGAAAAATAGATCACAGAATCAATAATGTAGGATTCATTTCCCAAACGCTTAACATAATTTAAAAAAACAAATATTTCATATTTATAAAGTAAAAGAAAATTTCACAATTTGTCATTTAAACAAGCTGAAGTTGTCCTATATGCTAATGACCTTTTTGTTTATTGAAAATGCATGAAATTTGGATGTGGCTGCAATGAAACAAAATGAGCAGGAAATGACATTTGGTTTGCTAACCACTTCTTTTTTGACAAAGAAAACGGCATTTTGTCATATGACTAACACTTTCAGAAGCGACACAACCTGAGATTCGTGTACATTGGCTATCTTGTGAAACAAAAGGCGAGCATCTAAAATAATAACACAAATGTTTCTCACTCTTTTGTTTAAAAACATTTTGTATGTATCGGCTTGGCTTATTTTTCACCCTTGTCTAATCGATGCGCTTCAAGGTAAGCACAGAGTTCATTTGTTTACTGAGAAGCAGTTACATAGGGTAGAGTGGAGGAAAACACCTCCCTTAATGACTGTGTCATTTTTTCTGTGAAACAAAACTTAAATGTGTTAAGAGAAGTTATCATAGTTTTAGTGACAATGGCATAAATAATAAAGAAAGTATGAAAAATTTCAAGAGTTTTCATGTCATTAAATTTTTATCAAAAATGTACTTTGTACCAAGGGGGGTGTTTTACCCCACTCTACCCTAAGTGCTTAATGAGGTCTTCTTTAATAACTCTGGCGGTTTCATAATAAACCGAAACTATTTGTGAACTTCTCATAATAACATAAGAAAGTGCTGTATGGCTTTACTTTGTTCCCTTGATGATGAGTCAGTTAACTCAAGTTCACTTTGCTCACGCCATCAGCTTGTGATGTGACCGGTGTTTTCTGTGGCTCGGTTTACAGTGAATGCAGTAAACAAGTCTCTATATATGACCCTGGAGCACAAAACCAGTCATAAGTAGCACAGGTGTATTTGTAGCAATAGCCAACAATACACTGAATGGGTCAGAATTATATATTTTTATTTTATGCCAAAAATCATTAGGATATTAAGTAAAGTTCATGTTCCATGAAGATATTTAGTAAATTTCCTTCCGAAAATATATCAAAATTTAATTTCTGCTAAGAACTTAATTTGGACAACTTTAAAGGTGATTTTCTCAGTATTTAGATTTTTCTGCACACTCAGATTCCAGATTTTCAAATAGTTGTATTTCGGACAAATATTGTCCAATCCTAACAAACCATACATCAATGAAAAGATTATTTATTCAGCTTTCAGATGATAAATTGACGCTTATGACTGGTTTTGTAGTCCAGGGTCACATATGTCCCGTTTGGGAACACAATGGCATTTCATTGGAAATCACAAATATGGCTTAGTGTGCTTATCATATTGCTAAAGGCTGGGATTTAAATAGGTATATTCAAATTTATTTCTGTCACCCTACATGACAAGACGTTTTGTCCCAGTAAAAGTGTTTTTATGTTCTCCAGAGAGACACCATTTCTACTACAGATTTACAGTCCTGACCAAAGCAGACAAATTCCCAAATTTCACTGCTGAGGCTGTGGCTGATGACAGACGGATGAGACACTACAATACAGAAGCTGAAGACTGGATAGTAGTCAATCTGATTGAATATGACGGGATTGAACCTCTTCCAGAGCCATATGATTCTAGAGACTGGTACAAAGATCAGCTAAAGATCCTGTCAAACTGCACACAGTGTTCTGGTGAGACAAATGCTTTTCCTGTATCAATTATCAGCTATGTTATGAAATCGGATATGTCTTGTTGGATATATCTTTTTACTGTAAGCTTCTCAAACAATTTGTTCTGTGATTGTAGAGCTTCACATTCTTCAGAGAATAATTGGCTGTAAACTGGAGAAATTTCCTAATGGAACAGTGATGAATCTTCCTGTCTTTGATGAATATGGATTTGATGGAGATGATCTCATGGTCTTTAATTATGACACCCTGCAGTGGATTGATAAAAGTCCAAATGCGAAAGAAATCAAAAAGGAATGGGATCATCACACAGACCGCAAACAGTACTCTCAGCATTACCTCAAGACCTGCATGCACTGGATCTCCATATTTAACAACACAAATAAGAGTAAGTTCTGAATCTGAGCAGTTCACTTTAATTAGCTTCTGTCACCATGTGACAAAATGAATCCATGAGATAATTTCTAATTCTGTTTCACTTCAAAGACAATTTCACTCAGTGAAAAATAAATGCTAGTGGGTTAAGTAAGGTTAAATAATGTACATCCAGCCGGTTGTTAATGCAGAATGATCCCTGATCAGAACCCCGACGTGAAGCACTTATTAAACAGCTACTTGCCACATGAGTAAATAATTAGACAAAAAAATAAATAAATAAAAACCGTCCCCTTGGAATGATAAGGTTCTGACATTTTTGCAAACACTGAGTTATTCACATATTCTTATTCTGTGACAACTTATTTATATTATGCAATATATTTTTTAATGTTGTGTACATTTTGGGACTTTTTATTTAAAAAAACAAAAGGTTTGAATCTACAAAAACTGTTTGAAGCTCAATATCTCAAAACTACTCGGAATGCAGATAGAACCTTATAATTCCAAAGGGACGAAATATTGATTTGAGTTTACATATTTTATTAGCTCTTCAAACACAAACATCCACAGAGAAAAACTGTTCCTAACAAGTGGCTTTGAACCTAGATGAAGCTCGGAGAAGACGGATATTTAAATGCATAATGTATACACGGATGACTAATTACACAGCTCTTCACCACATAAATAAAAACATGGACATAAAATGTTGTTTATAAAGCATTTTAAACTCTTACCTGATTATTATTAAATCCATTACAGTGTACAACACAATCATTCTAGCAACAAGACGAACTCTTACTGCAGATCTACTATTAATTCTGAAGGCCTCCTGTTTTACATTAAACACAGTTGATAACTGAGGCACAAGACATGTTCAAACTTGTGTGTTTTTTTTTTGTTTGTTTGTTTTTTAATTGCATTACTATTTTCTGCTCCAGCTTCACCAGATGTTTACATCTTTGCAAGAAAAGTTCCTGGTGATCAATGTAAGCTGGTTTTGACCTGTCTGGCCACTGGTTTCTACCCCAGAGATATTGAGATGAACATCAGATTGTACAGAAATATAATTAAGAACCAAACATCTACTGGAATCAGACCAAATGCTGATGGATCCTTTCAGATGAGAACCAGTGTGAAGATTGACAGAAACCACAAAGGATCTTATGACTGCCATGTCATTCACAGCAGCCTGACAGAACCAGTTTCAGTGAAATGGGGTAAATATCATCATATATACAGTCACTCACATATTTGTAACCAAAGAACATGATAATACTAAAAAAAAAAAAAAAATGTTTCTGCATCACAAACAGTTTAAGTGTCACAACTCAGTTTAACAGTCTATGATGATTATATTAAACATTTATTTTAAAATGTGTGTGCACACACACACTACTCTACAAAAGTTTTAAGGCAATTATTTATAAAATGTCCAGTTATTTATAAAAATATCAGTTTACATTCCAAACATTCATTCATCTATTAATCGTAATAATGCAGTGAGATTTTTTTCTGAAAACAGCCAGTGCTCCACACAGAGATCTGATCTGATCATCATCAGTCTGTCTGGAGTGATATGAAGAACCAGAACAAACTGAGACAGACTCAATCCAGAAGAACTGTGTCTCCAAGAGACCTGTAAAGCTCCCTGAGAAACTCTGCTGAAGTGCACCGAGGGCTAAACCTGCTTTAAACGCAAAGGATGCTCACACCAAATGTTGAATTAATTTAGTTAATAGAAGTTAATTGATAAAGAAAATTTATTTATGGCATTATTATTATTATATTTTTTAAAAGCATCCTCACTTTACAGCATTTTTACACAAGTGCCTAAAACCTTTAACAGTACTGTAGCTATGTTTCTTCAGGTGTCTTGGAGACATTGCCACAGTTCTTATTTAGTCTGTGTCCATTTCTTAATGTTATCACAGACAGACTGGATGATGATCAGATCACATCTCTGTGTGGAGCACTGGCTGAAGATAGAAATAACTGACTTTAAACTTTTTTTTTTTTTTTTTTTTTTGTGAAAAGTTTGGCCTAATACAAAGTTTGCTTTATTTATTTTTCATTCTGCAGATGGAAAAGGTTTTAACTGTGAAACAAGAACTCGATGGCCTGTTATAGTGGTAATACTAGTAGCAGCTGTTCTAGCTTTCGCTGTGTACATTTACAAAAAGAAAGAGTCAAACGGTGAGTTATAAATATTCAGCACGATCACTGCAGCTTTAAAGCTCTTTCGTTGTTTAGAGACATTTTAAAATGCATGAACAGTTTGACAGTATATGATGGTAGAAATACGTGAACATGATAGAGAATTTTTTATTATGGTTAGATTTTTTTTCATTATTTGAGTTTTATTTGACAACACAGACAACAAGGAATGATTATCTATAATATTTATCATACAAATGTGAGGTGTGAATAAATAAATGTAAATTTAATGTTATAACATTAACAATATAGATAAATTTAACATCATATCTTTTAATATTGTCTAATCATTCCCAGCTATTATAAGAAGTAATCGTGATTATGGTGCAGTGAGTGAGCAGATACCGATGACTGATGCAGCGTGTGCTGATACGTCTGATGAAGAGCTCAGTGTTGATGAATCTACAAACTAGACTGCGATGTGAACAGGTGTTTCATTTCTGTTCATTCAGAATGGACACTTTGTTCTAGTTATCCAGCTCTGTTTGTTTTATGGGTTTTCTCTGTCAGCATTTTCTAATCTGAGTCAGCTTTTATGACAGTTTCTGTTTATGATGTTGTTTATGCTCACTTGAAGTATGACGCTGCTTTTCACGTTTGAGTGATTCTTGAAATATTTCAGAGGGTTAACATCACATAGTATGTCTTACATGAAGCTCAGTTTTCAGGAATCGTTTCGGTTGAATGAACATTGGTGAATTATGAAATGGTGTGCTGTCAGTAAAATATCTGAGTTTCAGTGAACACAGATCAATGTCAGTGTTAGACTCCTCAGGATGTCTAAATAACTACCAATGACTTCTAGTAGGGCTGCTTGATTATGACAAAAACCATAGTGATGATTATTTTGGTTAATATTGTATTCACAATTATTAAACACGATTATGAGTGGGCCACGCATCTCTCCTCTGGTTACTTATAGTGCAATACTTGATCTACTGTAAGTGTTATTATAGCCAGTGCCATTTCATCCATGGCACTTCATTTAAAGATATGGATGTAACCTCGGAGTCCTGGCCTAAAATCCTGAAACTTTTTTTTTTCTCCTTTTAGTTTTTGAGTCTGTGTAAAACGTTGTCTTGCGTGCCACGCAGCACCTAAGGATTCTCAGTAGCAATCTGTGTGTCGGTTGTTTTATTTCCTGTTTTTTTTTTTTTTTTTCATCAATTTAATTTTTAGAATAATTTAGACTCATTAATAATTTATGTAATTGTAATTTGATTTATATAATTTAGTCATTTATTGATTTTATTATTATTATCAATTTCTGTCACTTTAGATTTAAATATTTTATATTACTTATTTTCTCACTCTTTTAATTTTTGCTGTTGTTATTTAACTTATACACTAATCAAATTGTTTCAAGGGATACAATTTCTTCTGGAGTAGCAATAAGAGAATGTCTCAATTTTAAATGTTTTTTAACATCACTGGACGGTATTGTGAAGCAGTAATTTTCCATTGCATTTTTGTTTTTGCGTGTGTGTGTGTTTATTAGTGGATATCAATAGATATCAGCCTTTGTTCCTATGTTTTTGTACCTTAATCATGCAGTCAGTGTAATTCACAGTGAACATGTATTGATTAAATGTACATCTAGTATGCACTGTATGACTGGTAAATGAGTCTGTCAGATGTATGTGCAATATTAGGAAATATTAGGAAATGTACAAAATATTAGGAAATAAATGAGTCTTTCTAAGTGTGAGTGTGTGTTAATAACAATATGAAAACATCTTCATGCACTCAGCTGTCACAGCTTTAATTGTTTAACCTTTAACTTTTTTCCCATTGGTCCATCTTTGACTATCTAGAAATGAAATATTAACCCTGCTGTATCTGACACTCTATAATGTGAAAATTCAGTCTGAAAACTTTTACACACATGCCTTACAGAGCAGAGACTGATGTGCATCTCTCTATTGATCCTTTTAGATTTAGATTTCACTTAATTATTATAAGTTCACGGATCGAAAAAAAAAACATTTACAAAAAAGAAAAAAACTTATACAAGCTAAATTTAATGGAGTAGTAATTATTGATTGTCCTGTTTGTTCCTTGACAGGTTCAATTAATGAGGTTTTGTTGTATGTTTATGCTCTC
The DNA here is from genome assembly GCA_024542945.1 of allo-octoploid hybrid of Carassius auratus x Cyprinus carpio. Classification (NCBI taxonomy): domain Eukaryota; kingdom Metazoa; phylum Chordata; class Actinopteri; order Cypriniformes; species allo-octoploid hybrid of Carassius auratus x Cyprinus carpio. Next base: position 1,521,896 of record CM045062.1, read on the forward strand.
AAACTATAGTGTGAAAACTGTGTTTTAAGAGAGTTTAATAATTTTATTGTAAACGACGAATATAAATAATTTTACGGCTGGACTTTTCCTCAAGGAGCTCAGAAATGAAAGTGAAAGTGTGATTTCATAAATACGTCAGTGAGGAGCAGCAAAGTGCTCAGTTCAACCCGGAAGACACCAAATAAACTTTCACTTTAATGTAGATCCATTCAGAGCGCACATCTAAAATGTGAAGAACAAAAAATATTTGATAGGCTCTAGTTTTTAAACATTTCCTCTTTAGAATGTTTTTATGTTTTGTATTTATTTTTTTATTTAACTCTTTTCTAAGCGATGCACAGCAAGGTAAGAACATGGTAAACGTCGACTGGTAAAAATGGCGACTTACAATCTGTCAATAACAAACGTACTGTGAATAGTTACAGTTTACAGTATTCATTATAATAGAGTTTGTTATCAGGTTTTTATTATTATTATTATTAGTTTCATTGCACGTGTCTTATACTGTCTGTTCCTCAGAGAAACATTACCTGCACTTCAAGTTCACAGCCCTTTCCAAAGCAAACACACTCCCAGAGTTCAGTGCTGAGGCTGTTGCTGACGGCAGACAGATCGTTCACTACAATAATGAAGATCAGTCCTGGGTAAGATCGAGTCTGACTGAAGAAGACTGGACTGAAGCTCCTGCACTACCACCTGATTCTAGAGACTGGTTCATACATCAGATGAAGACTCTGTCAAACTGCGCAAACACACAGTGTTCTGGTGAGTTTCATGCTTCACTCCTCAATTATATATCAGATATGTTGTGAAACTGCATATTACTGCATAAAACTTTCATTCATTTATTTATTTGAGACTTTTGCACAGTACTGTATTCAGTGTATATTGTCACGCGTGTTGTTCTGTGATCGTAGAGCTTCATGTTCTTCAGAGAATAATTGGTTGTGAACTGAAGAAACTTCCTGATGGAACAATGAATCTGAGAGCATTTGATGAATATGGATTTGATGGAGAGGATTTTATTACCTTTAATTCTGACACTCTGCAGTGGATTGATAAAAACCCCAAAGCCAAAGAAACTAAAATGAAATGGGATCAGCAAACAAAACGCAATGAACACCTGCGGCGTTACCTCAAGACCTGCATGAACTGGATTTCAACTTTTAACAACATGAAGAAGAGTAAGTTTGATCTGATCACTTTAATGAGCTGTAACTCTTTGTGAGCATGAAATAAGTTCAGGAGGTTGTGTCTAATTCTCTTATTATACAGAGATGTAGTTGTATTATTATTTTTATTTAATTATGTATTTATTTATTTTGCAAACAGAACCAAATTCTTTGTATATTTGTTTGTTAATTGCATAATTATTATTTTCTGCTCAGCTCCACCAGATGTTCATGTGTTTGTGAGGAAAGCTCCTGATGATCAAAATAAGCAGGTTTTGACCTGTCTGGCCACTGGTTTCTACCCCAGAGATATTAAGATGAACATCAGATTGTACAGAAATATAATTAAGGACCAAACATCATCTGAAATCAGACCAAATGCTGATGGATCCTTTCAGATGAGAGTCAGTGTGGAGTTTGACAGAAACCACAAAGAGTTTTATGACTGTTTTGTCATTCACAGCAGTCTGACAGAACCAGCTGTAGTAGAATGGGGTAAATATCACCAAAATTCATCTTTGATTGAATGTGTGAAGAATGGCTTTTATATACTAACTGTGTTTCTTCGTGAATAACAGATGAAACTCAATACAAGTCACTCAGTATGTAGAAAGAGAACATAACATTAATGCTGCCGGTCACAAACAATTACAGTTAAAGTGCCTCGACTCAGTTCAACATTTTACACACATGCCTTACAGAGCAGAGACTGATGTGCATCTCTCTGTTGATCCTTTTAGCTTTAGATTTCACTTAATTATTATAAGTTCAAGGATCTGAAAAGAAAAGAAAAAAAGAACTTCATATGGACTACATTTTATGGAGTAGTAATTATTTTATTTACTTAGTGATTTGTCCTGTTTGGGTCTTGACAGATGTGATCACTAATGTTTTGTTGTATCAGAATCAGAATCAGAATCAGAAAGAGCTTTATTGCCAAGTATGCTTACGCATACAAGGAATTTGTTTTAGTGACATAAGCTTCCAGTACACAGAGACAACAAAAAAACAAAAACAAAAACAAATTGCAAATTAATAAATTGTATGAACAGTTGTGCTATAGATGACGTTGGAATAGAATAGAGTAAGATGCAGAGATGTACTTGGATGTTCACAGTTTATGCTTTAAAACTATTGTGTGAAAACTGTGTTTGAAGAGAGTTTAAAAATGATAATACTGTTAATGACGAATTTAAATAATTTTACTGGACCTTTCCCCAAGGACCATAGAAATTAATGTAAAAATGTGATTTCATAAGCAATGCACTCAATACAACGAAATTGCATGTAAAATACTATTTGAGATCACCAATGAATTCTGACAACAATAAATGTTGTTTCTTTTGCTCAAAGAGTGTTAAATAGCGTATTTTTCAGGCTAGATAAGCTACAGTCCTGAACTCATGTCTCCAGAACGCTGACTGTTTCTATAGCAACTGGGACGCTTCTAATGGCAGCTGCAGTGATGCAGTGACTTTACTGATTAGCGATTGGCTCTTTTACTCAGAAGACGGAGCTTCATTCGATAGAGTGGCCATACTGAGCATTGCATTTCTCCCCATTCAAAACTATATGAGTGACACGTTTTGGGTATTCTATAGTCTTTGGTTTTATCCACATTTTGTCAGTTTTGTCATTGCACGTGTCTTATACTGTCTGTTCCTCAGAGAAACATTACCTGCACTTCAAGTTCACAGCCCTTTCCAAAGCAAACACACTCCCAGAGTTCAGTGCTGAGGCTGTTGCTGACGGCAGACAGATCATTCACTACAATAATGAAGATCAGTCCTGGGTAAGATCGAGTCTGACTGAAGATGACTGGACTGAAGCTCCTGCACTACCACCTGATTCTAGAGACTGGTTCATACATCAGATGAAGACTCTGTCAAACTGCACAAACACACAGTGTTCTGGTGAGTTTCATGCGTCACTCCTCAATTATATATCAGATATGTTGTGAAGCTGCATAATCCTGCATAAAACATTCATTCATTTATTTATTTGAGACTTTTGCACAGTACTGTATTCAGTGTATATTGTCACGAGTGTTGTTCTGTGATCGTAGAGCTCCATGTTCTTCAGAGAATAATTGGTTGTGAACTGAAGAAACTTCCTGATGGAACAATGAATCTGGGAGCATTCGATGAATATGGATTTGATGGAGAGGATTTTATTACCTTTAATTCTGACACTCTGCAGTGGATTGATAAAAACCCCAAAGCCAAAGAAACCAAAATCAAATGGGATCAGCAAACAGAACGCAATGAACACCTGCGGCGTTACCTCAAGACCTGCATGAACTGGATTTCAGCTTTTAACAACATGAAGAAGAGTAAGTTTGATCTGATCACTTTAATGAGCTGTAACTCTTTGTGAGCATAAAATAAGTTCAGGAGGTTGTGTCTAATTCTCTTATTATACAGAGATGTAGTTGTATTATTATTTTTATTTAATTATGTATTTATTTATTTTGCAACCAGAACCAAATTCTTTGTATATTTGTTTGTTAATTGCATAATTATTATTTTCTGCTCAGCTCCACCAGATGTTCATTTGTTTGTGAGGAAAGCTCCTGGTGATCAATGTAAGCTGTTTCTGAGCTGTCTGGCCACTGGTTTCTACCCCAGAGATATTAAGATGAACATCAGATTGTACAGAAATATAATTAAGGACCAAACATCATCTGAAATCAGACCCAACGCTGATGGATCCTTTCAGATAAGATCCAGTGTGGAGATCGACAGAAACCTCAAAGACTTTTATGACTGTTTTGTCATTCACAGCAGTCTGACAGAACCAGCTGTAGTAGAATGGGGTAAATATCATTGTTAATAATAAATAAATTCATAAATAAATAAATTAATCTTTGATTGAAAGCGTGAAGAATGGCTTTTATACACTAATGGTGCTTCTGCATGAATAACAGATGAAACTCAATGCGAGAACATAATGCTGATTTTGCCGGTCACAAACAACTACAGTTAAAGTGCCTTGACTGAGTTCAATATTTGTATTTTTATTTATGTATTTTTTGCAGTTGGGAATTATGCTGACTGTGAAACAGAGTCTCAGTGGGCTTTAAAAGCAGTATTAATAACAGTTTCAGTAGTTCTAGTTCTCATTGTGAGTTACTGCATCTACCGAAGAAAACGGTTAAATGGTGGTGAGTTATAAATATTCTAAACTTTTTCTTTTGAATGTTTTGTTTTTAAATAGCATTTTTTTAAAGACCTTTACAAAAAAAGTATGATGTTTGACAGTATATGCTTTATTATGCTTTAGTTATGCTTTATCATACGTTACATATATTTTATTTGATGATCACAAATAACACAGCAAATGAGAATTGCAAAATTGCTGTAAATATTCAAGCTAAAGCTTTAATATAATCTACTGTGTTTTTTTCCAGGTCAGTCGAGCGGTTATGGTGATCGAACTAGAAGAGAGATGAGAACCGAGCATCATCCTTCACACAAAGGTAGGGCTGCCCCCTTAATAGTCAACTTAACATGAGTCGACGAGAAGAAACTAGACTAAAGGCTAGTCGACAAAAATTTTTAGTCTGTTAATTTAAAAAAAAAAAGGCAGCGGCTATTTGCATTGAGTGAAAATAGCCTTATTGAGACAATAAAGCCCACCCTACACCTACCCAATAAACACCTTTGAGGCACTTTATTTTAAACTTTTCAATTGTTTTCCTTTTTTATCTGATATGTAATGTGAAAAGTACGGAGCCCCTAAAGGGTCATTGTGGTGGAAAAAAATCAGAGTGAGTGAAAAAATTTGGGGTGGGAGGAAAAAATATATTTTTTATTTTTTTGCGTTCTCTCGCAAAACTTTTGCGTTCCCTCGAGAAACTTTGCGTTCTCTCGCAAAGATATTTGCGTTCCCTCGCAAAACCAGCTGAGTTCGGACAAACACTTCCTGTTTACTTTACAGCTTGTAGTGGTTTATACAGCTCCATAAGTTCACAATGGAGCGGTTCATAGAGTTTTGTTTTGAACTTGGAGAAATAGTCAGTGCATGCTTATTACGGCACGGTTTTGGGACATACTAAAACGCTTAATGTAAAACACTGTGTGAGAGCCGTGGGAACGGAGCGAGGCCGGTGGAGCACCTGCGCCATTCACCGGTAACGAGTCCCGCGAAGGAGAACTGAAGGAGGGACTGATGACAGTGTTGGACGATAGAAGACCAGGCTCGGACTTTATTTTGTGTTTTTGTTCTGTTTGTGTGCGACAGTCGTCCACGAGTAGGGGCTGTCGCGGTCTTTTAGGTATATTTTATTATTAAAGTTTTGTTTGAATGTTCGCCGGTTCCCGCCTCATTCTTCCCGTGACTATAACGTTTGTTACACACTGGATGACTAAATTCAGTACACGGATTACACACCATATTATTAAAGTAGACAGACAAGCAGAATAGCCCAGAATATGAACGTAACCTGGTAAACTGCACTTTAAGCGTAGGCTATCCCTCATAGAAAGAAAGAGTTTTTTAAACTTGGACTCAAGTTCAAATAGGCTACAGTCAGCTTTGCCTATAGTTTAAGACATGGTTTTGGGACATTCTAAAACACTTAATGTGGATGTAGCTACTATAACAGTGACATTGGAGGCCCAATTCGGTAAGGCCTAATAAATACTATTAATGCTAATAAAAATTGTAATATTAATAACCTTATTAATAGCTATCAGTAAAGCAAATAGCCATAATACAACGTTTCTCCCCCATTTAAAACCGTCAGGATATAGAAAGGATCCTTAAGGGAAGCTGGACAAAGACAGTAGGCTATATAGGCTAAAACCAAAATATGGTAAACAGTTTATTAATAAAATATAGCCTATTATGCACAGGAAAGCAGACAAGCCCAGAATAGCTAGAAACAAGCCAAAACCTAATGTAAAGCGAAACTGGGCTCACGTACAGCTCTCTTTCATCACAAATCCAAATGTTTCCATATTCGCAATGTATTTGAAGAAAAAATCATAATGAACAAAAATGTGCCGCACTGGAGTGTGCCGGGGCTCATTTGGAACTATTATTTTGTTGTAAAATACAATATGGACAATATTGTGTTTAAAATGTAGGCTTCTTTTAAAATTTAAAATGTACACTTAATATTGCCTTTTTTGTTGAACTGTTAGGCCTATATAAAATCAATTTCACATATGCAATATTCTGGATATTCAGGGAAAATTGCATTCTCGTATAGGTTCCAGAGCGAAATGAGAACGTTACAGTGTTCGCTTTATAACATTTCTAATAATCTTTTATATTATTGAATCTTCAAACTGAATTCAAAATCGCATTATGCCCTACTGTAGCCTAAGTGACGGAGTATTTTGTTTCAGCGATTTGATCGCGCTAGGGCCTCATGCGCATATATTCATTGCAAGTGCGGCCTGTTCATTATTAAAATAAAGAATCACCAATACAGATATAATGTTACACAATCAATTTAAATAATCTGTATTATGTCTGTGCCGTATCGTGAGCCCCGGCCCACTCCAGTGCGGCACATTTTTGTTCATTATGATTTTTTCTTCAAATACATTGTGAATGAAACATTTGGATTTGTGATGAAAGAGAGTTGTACGTGAGCCCAGTTTCGCTTTACATTAGGTTTTGGCTTGTTTCTAGCTATTCTGGGCTTGTCTGCTTTCCTGTGCATAATAGGCTATATTCCATTAATAAACTGTTTACCATATTTTGGTTTTAGCCTATATAGCCTACTGTCTTTGTCCAGCTTCCCTTAAGGATCCTTTCTATATCCTGACGGTTTTAAATGGGGGAGAAACGTTGTATTATGGCTATTTGCTTTACTGATAGCTATTAATAAGGTTATTAATATTACAATTTTTATTAGCATTAATAGTATTTATTAGGCCTTACCGAATTGGGCCTCCAATGCCACTGTTATAGTAGCTACATCCACATTAAGTGTTTTAGAATGTCCCAAAACCATGTCTTAAACTATAGGCAAAGCTGACTGTAGCCTATTTGAACTTGAGTCCAAGTTTAAAATACTCTTTCTTTCTATGAGGGATAGCCTACGCTTAAAGTGCAGTTTACCAGGTTACGTTCATATTCTGGGCTATTCTGCTTGTCTGTCTACTTTAATAATATGGTGTGTAATCCGTGTACTGAATTTAGTCATCCAGTGTGTAACAAACGTTATAGTCACGGGAAGAATGAGGCGGGAACCGGCGAACATTCAAACAAAACTTTAATAATAAAATATACCTAAAAGACCGCAACAGCCCCTACTCGTGGATGGCTGTCGCCCACAAACAGAATCAAAACACAAAATAAAGTCCGAGCCTGGTCTTCTATCGTCCAACACTGTCATCAGTCCCTCCTTCAGTTCTCCTTCGCGGGACTCGTTACCGGTGAATGGCGCAGGTGCTCCACCGGCCTCGCTCCGTTCCCACGGCTCTCACACAGTGTTTTACATTAAGCGTTTTAGTATGTCCCAAAACCGTGCCGTAATAAGCATGCACTGACTATTTCTCCAAGTTCAAAACAAAACTCTATGAACTGCTCCATTTTGAACTTATGGAGCTGTATAAACCACTACAAGCTGTAAAGTAAACAGGAAGTGTTTGTCCGAACTCAGCTGGTTTTGCGAGAGAACGCAAAAGTTTTGCGAGGGAACGCAAATAACTTTGCGAGAGAACGCAAATGTTTTGCGAGGGAACGCAAATAATTTTGCGAGAGAACGCAAATGTCTTGCGAGGGAACGCAAATATCTTCGCGAGAGAACGCAAAAGTTTTGCGAGAGAACGCAAAAGTTTTGCGAGGGAACGCAAAGTTTCTCGAGGGAACGCAAAAAAATAAAAAATATATTTTTTCCTCCCACCCCAAATTTTTTCACTCACTCTGATTTTTTTCCACCACAATGACCCTTTAGGGGCTCCGTAGAAAAGGGTGAAGAATGAGTTTGGCAAAAGGCAAAAAAAAAATGTCCATGACGAAGAGATCGATCCAAAGGCTCGCCTGTCATTCATCCACCTCAAATACAGTATGACTTAATCATTGAAACATATTTAAAGGGATAGTTCTCCTAAAAATTAATATTCTGTCATTAATTACTCACCCTCATGTTGTTCCAAACCCATAAGACCTTCGTTCATCTTCTGAACACAAAGTAAGATATTTTTGATGAAATCCGTGAGCTCTCTGACCCTCCATAGACAGCAATGAAATTACCACAATCAAGGCTCAGAAACGTAGCAAGGAGATCTGTTAATGAGGTATTCTAGCAGGGCTAGTTCATCAAGGGTTTCAGCCAGTAAACAGGATGGTGTATCGATCAGGACACAGGAATGAAGACGAGGAGATGTAATTTTTTCAATTAACTGTATTGAGATCCAGCAGTATTCATCAGAACATTCCAATATCCAGCATTGCCATTCTAGTCTGATAAGAAACAAATAAATCACCATTAGGTACTGATTACTATGCAATGCAATATAACACACACAAATAATACAAATCAGGATCATCAAACATAAATATATCAATAAACATTGCTATGTCCCTTTAAACATAATCTACAATTACATAATGAGGATATTACTTCCTTCACATAATAGCTTCACCTCCTATATCACTGACCAGTTTACCTAAAACTATATTAAAAAAGGGGTTTACAGAAGGAGAAATGGCGACATCCTCTGGCCAGAAAGGCTACTGCACAACAGCGTCTGCAAGTGGTCTCCTGAGCACGATATTAACTCTTCTTAATTCAATGTTATAAACGTTACTACGTAATTTAAACATCAGGAAGCTCACATCAGTTAAATTAGTATTTCCTACAGTATTTTACAGCATAAACATTGTTCTATAGCTATACATCTCACTCATCACGCTGGGCATGTTAATGCATTGTAATTCTACAGTATAGAAACACAAACACAACGAAGTGACCACTTACTTTTCGTCATGAACTCAACACATAAATATTGGAAGCTGGATCGTTCAGAACAGATTAAGGAAACTACACAACACAGGTACGTAGGCTGAACTATGCCGCTGAACTTGAAAACTTTCCCGAACTCACTATAACCAACACACTAGCTACACACTTCCTCCCCGTAACCACCGAAGAAGAGTCTTAAAGCGGCAGGCACCCAGAAACGTCAGAGCCTTTTATACAGCCGCCCCCAAATGTGCAAGCACATTTGCTCCATTAAAGGCTCATCAGTCAGGCTGAGGGGGGCTCACCGAGGCATCATCCTCCCCCGACGGGAGAGCTGGCAACATCACCAACCGAGCTACTGGTCGTGTGTACACATGTCCTCTGATGTCCACATCAGCGGATCTAATGCATCCACCATCGCTGCGGTGGACCTTTGTTACATGTCCAATGGGCCACAGGGCTCGAGGTAGCTGCGGGTCCACCAGCATGACAACAGCCTTATCCAGTAGTTCAGGAGAAGTGGAGTGCCATTTCTGTCTGGTCTGCAGCCCAGGGAGATATTCTCTGATGAATCTGGACCAGAATTGGTCAGCAAGAACTTGTGAATGCCTCCAGCGTCTGCGACTCAGGAGCTCCGTCTCAGGATAGACCACTTGGGGTAGAGATCCATCGGGCCGCCCAATACGCAGACTATTGGGCGTCACAGGGTCGATATCTGCAATGTCGGCAGATACATAACCCAATGGTTTAGAGTTGAGGATTGCCTCAACTTCCAGGAGAACGGTGAGAAGGACATCTTCATGAACAGGTTGTGCCCCCACACAGGTGTAAAGTGCAGACTTGATGGAGCGGACCTCTCTCTCCCACACTCCACCAAAGTGTGGAGCTGCTGGGGGGTTAAACTGAAACTTAATCCTCTGACACGCGAGTCGTTTCCGCAAGGTTGGCTCCATACTGGCAAAAGCCTCTCTAAGTTCCCATTCTCCTCCTCTGAAGTTGGTCCCCTGGTCTGACAACAACTCTACAGGTGTCCCCCTTCTGGCGATGAACCGTCTTAGGGCCATCAAGTAAGCATCCGCATCCATATTTCTGAGGAGATCCAAGTGTACTGCCCTGGTTGTTAAAACACTTAAATATTATCCCCCAGCGTTTCTCCTGTCATCTGCCCATCTTCACAAACATGGGTCCAAAACAATCCACGCCAGTGGAATGGAAGGCGGGTTTGTGTAATCGGAGACGAGCAACGGGAAGGTCCGCCATTCGGGGAATGGAAGGCTGAGCTCTCCAGCGCTGACATTCGGCACAAGAACGCTGATGTCTGCGAATCGCCTCCCTTCCATGGATTATCCAGAACGACCGCCGCATCTCTGCAAAGACCCGCTCTGGACCAGGATGGAGCAGGTTGCTATCAAACCTTTGGATAAGCAAGCGTGTAACCGGGTGTGAGGCATCCAGAACTACAGGGTGCAATGTCAAGTCATCTTGACCTTCCAAACGTCGTAACCGACCTCCTACTCGTATGAGGTCCGTGGATTTATCTAACTCCGGAGCCAAGGTGAGTAATCGACTCCCAGGTGAGACAGGTTTCCCAGCTGCAAGGAGTTTGTAGTCCTCTGGAAATGACTGTTGTTGGGCTCGCTGGAGAACAATCATCTCTGCCTGTTGGTACTCTTCAGCATTAGGTGGTGAACTTGAAGGGTTTGGTCCTAGGATTTCTAGAGCAGTGGCATCTATGAGCTCCTGCCAGGTTTGGTACACCTTGTCATCCCTGCTGATTGACATTGGTGAGGTTATCGTTACTCCACAGAAGGTGGTCTTCCGGAGTTCCACATTGTCCTCAAATGGCTCAGTGCTGGGTCTTTCTGGCCAGGTGGCTGGGTTCTGTAGAAGGAAGGGAGGACCTTGAGACCATCGGTTGGGATCTATTAGGGCCTCCAGGGTCTTCCCTCTCGTCAGATCATCAGCAGGATTATTCGCTGAGTCCACATAGCGCCAAGTGCACTTTTCTGTTAACTCCTGTATCTCAGCTATTCTGGCGCCTACGAAGACCTTGTAGCGGCAAGACTGGGAGTGTAGCCAGGTTAGGACTGTAGTGGAGTCTGACCACAACACAGTTCGAGCCACTGTCAAGCTTAGTTCCCTCTCAAGGACATGAGCCAGCTGTGCTGCAACCAGAGCTCCACAAAGCTCCAGGCGTGGGATAGAATGCAGACGTCTTGGAGCTACTCGTGAACGAGCAAGGATGAAAGACAGGTGGATCTGGCCTTCCCTGTCCTCGGTTCTCATGTAGGCTACAGCTCCATAAGCCTGCTCAGATGCATCTGCTCAGATGTGCACCTCACGGGTAGCACCCTCAAGGTTGGCGTCCGCCGGAACATATGCACGTGGAAATGTGAGGAGAGGTAAGGACTCCAGTTCAGCCTCCCAGGTGGACCAGGCTTGCAGGAGTTCGGCGGGTAAGTTAGAGTCATCCCAACCTCGCTTCTTATCCCACAGCTGCCTGATGATGAGCTTCGCTCGAGTGGAGAAAGGCAACATGTAACCCAAGGGATCATATTGAGTAGCTAGAACTCTGTAAATGTTCCTCAGAGTTGGTACCTCGTAGGACACAGGCCTATGTTTGTAGCCCAAGGAGTCGGTTGCCCAATTCCAGCTGAGACCGAGTGTTGACTCCAGAGGATTGGACTTATCCTGTGCCAGCCACAGGTCCAGGCTTTCAGATCTGGCCTCTTGAGGCAAATGACTCAGGACGCCTGGATTGTTGCAAGCCCATTGACGCAACTCAAAACCTGCAGAAATCAGAAGATCCCTGAGGCGATCCACCGGCAGTTTAGCTTCACCCGGCGTACCCACTCTCTGCAGGCAGTTAACTACGTAAAAGCAGTTCTCAACCGAGAATCTCAGGTCATCGTCCGGCTGGCAGTGGTCAACAACATGGCGCTGCAGGGCGTATGTCGCACAGCACGGGCTACAGGTTGTGCCGAAAGGCAAAACTTGCCACTCAAATGTTCTTGGGGTTTCTTCCACCTTCAGGTCCCGCCACAGGAACCTTAGAAGGCGGCGATCTTCAGGGATGAGGCGGACTTGATGAAACATCCCCTTGATGTCCCCACTAACAGCTATGGGATGTTCACGAAATCTCAATAAGACTCCCAGCAAGGGGGCATCAAGGGTTGGGCCAGGTAGCAGGTACTGGTTCAGGGTCTGCCCGAGGTACTGGTGAGAGCAGTTAAAGACCAGGCGGTTCTTTCCGTTGTGGCTGACGAGATGATGTGAGATGTACCATCCTTCTTTGGTAGAGGTCTCCTCAGTGACTTCCCTCACAGCACCTGTTTCTATGAACTTCTGCATTTCCATCTTGTACGCATCTGCTAGTTTAGGGTCCTTTAAGAGTCGCCTCTCAGTACTACGTAACATGGGCATAACTGACTCCTTTGGCGAGTGCAAAGGTGGCATGCTTGGATGGCGTAGCAATGGTGTGGCGTACCTAAGAATTCCATCTACATTAGTACGGACCGTCTTGGCTTCAAGCAATGCTACAGCCTGCTGATCCTGCTTTGACCGAGTCACCTCTCTTTCATGTCGGTAAGGTACAGTGTCTACTTGCCAGAGCCTCTCAACATGCTTGTAAAGCTCATCCATTGGTGGCACAGATGAAGTAAACAGACACTGTGCAGGTTGGATTGGCCGCCCCTGAATGGGGTAGGGCCTTGAAGAGTCCACCCGAGCCTGGTACGGACTGCGGCTGGGCCACCTCGTGGACCAAGCCTGACTGGTTCGACAAGTGTTATCAGCTGAGGGTTGTTGGAGCCTACAAGGAGTGTAGGCTGAGCATCTCTTAAGGCAGGTAGGGGAATGCCACTTAGATATTTGTATTTCCTCTTCAGACGGTCAATGGGGTAAGTGTGCTGTGCTAGGCTGAGGCGACCAGCCGTGAAGGCACCATTGATCTTATAGCTGGTGTGAGGGTTTGCAGCTGGTGAGACACGGAAAGACACCGTGTGGCCATGGAGGATCTGGATGTCCTGTCGGACTGTACGCAAAGGAAGCGCTTCAGGAGTGCCCTTTATGCCAAGAAACTTAGCTGCTGCTGGCAACAACATGGTCCTCTCTGACCCATCATTGAGGATTGCAAAGGTATCAAGAGTCCGGTCCTCATAATGTACAAGCACAGGGACGACCTTTAACATGACTCGATTCCCGGCTCCAGGTCTGTCCAGGTAGAGCGAGTCAGCCGCAGAGCTGGTTAAGCAGCTCTCTTCTTTAACAGCTACATCTTTATTGCCCCTCTCTGCTCTTGTATTTATTTCGTGAAGAGCCAGTAGGTGTTTTCCCTGACAGATGTTGCAAGGTTTCTTCAATGTGCACTGAGCGGCTTGGTGAGTTCGTGCACAGCGCCAGCACCGCTTGTTAACCCGTATCCACTCTCTAAGCTGGTCTTTGGAGAGTTTGGTGACCGCACTGCATTGACAAAGATAATGCTCAGTACTCTCACAGTAGGCACAGTAAGCTTTACTCTTGGCCCCTCTGCTGGTTGAACTCTCTTTGTGGTACAAAGATGCTGTCTCTCTTGACTCACCAGCTCCATGTAGGACGGTCACCGTTTGTCTTCCAGGACGACCATCAGTCTTCACATTCTGCCTTTCCTTTATGCTGCGTCCAGTAGCCAGATCATGTAGAGTGTGGGTCGCCCCTAACTGCTTGAACTGATGTCGACGGAAATCAGCTTGCTGTTCCGGAGGGAGCTTACTCAGCAGACGAGCAACATGTGAGCCACAGTTGAGTTCAATTTCCCCTTCAGGACCCAGAGTCCGCAACAAGCCCACTAAAGATTGTATCTGGAGGGAGAAGTTCTGGAATGCCATAGTATCACCACACCTTACTTCGGGGGTTTCTAGAACACTTGCTATCTTCTTTAAGGCAAGTTGATGAGGATGACCAAATTTGTCATGGAGGGCTGACATAGTGTCACTATAAGAGGTTGGCGAGTTTAGATAAGCATCAGCTATAAGCTTAGCTTCCTCCAGCTTTAAATGATCCACAAGTATTTGATACTTGAAGAGTTCTGTAGCATTAGATGGGAGTAGGTTTTCTAGAGCTATGCGAAGCCGTGCAAATTCACTGGGATCCGGGTGAATGAACTTTGGGATTGTGGGTTGGGGCCCTCGATACACTTGTTCATTCCCTGGCTGCTGCATAAACTGATTAGGTGGTGGCATGCCATGTACCGCTCCAGTGGCTGCTAAAGGATGGTAGGTTCGGGCAGGCGCTGATTGCATCACAGGTCCTTGAGCTGGGGCAGGGTGTGTGAGCAACTGAGAGGGTCGTGTAGAGAGGTATGGTGATATCCCTTTATCGGAAGTAGGAGCGGGATACTGATGAGGCAGTGGAGACTTACAAGACCTACATACTCTAGCTTCAGGGGAAAGGTCGTGATGTCTACTGTCTAGCCCTTGTTCCTCAACCCTGAGGTTGCACATCCCTCTTGACACATTCTCATCAGGTTCAGGCCAGGGTGGAGGATCAGGCCAGTCCTCCTGCTCCATTTCCTTTGAGTGTGCTGCAACAGCGAAACTCCTTGAGGCTACAGCATCAGCTTGTGGAGATGTGGGATTACTATAGTTTGAGGTTGGGCTATTAACTTGGGCCAGGTCTGCTCTCAGTGAGCGGGCTACCTCCAGTAGCTCTTTCATCTCGCGCCGTGCTTCATTGAGTTCCTTTATGCCCGTTTGAAAGGCCTGTTGTGTTTGGAGCAGTTTAGTATTCTCCTCTCGAATAGCTCTGATTTCCTCAGAGAAATGAGAATCCAGATATGGGCTCTGATGGGATGAGGGTGTCCGCGCAGGCTGGCTAAGCCCATCCAAATCCCTCCTCTGGCTGTGGTCTGGGGCTAGCTGAGGAATCTCAGGGTGAGCAGCATTCCCGGGGAAGCCACTAGAGTGAGGGTGGGCTGTCTGGAAAGGGGTCATCTGATCTGGACCCTCCCGAGTGCGGAACGCCCTCCTATCCAAGGCAGGGGATGAGAGGCCCCATTGGTGCTGATCTCGTTGACTATATCCCATATAGTCCACTTCAAAGTCCTGAAGTCTGACAGGTCGACGTATTTGACATTTAGGTCTCACATCAGGATACATCTCTTCATCTGTCTCCATCCTGAATACTGCTATCCGGCTCGAAGGACCAATGTTAATGAGGTATTCTAGCAGGGCTAGTTCATCAAGGGTTTCAGCCAGTAAACAGGATGGTGTATCGATCAGGACACAGGAATGAAGACGAGGAGATGTAATTTCTTCAATTAACTGTATTGAGATCCAGCAGTATTCATCAGAACATTCCAATATCCAGCATTGTCATTCTAGTCTGATAAGAAACAAATATATATATATAGAAACAAAACATAAATATATCAAGAAACATTGCTATGTCCCTTTAAACATAATCTACAATTACATAATGAGGATATTACTTCCTTTACATAATAGCTTCACCTCCTATATCACTGACCAGTTTACCTAAAACTATATTAAAAAAGGGGTTT
Organism: allo-octoploid hybrid of Carassius auratus x Cyprinus carpio; assembly: GCA_024542945.1. NCBI lineage: Eukaryota > Metazoa > Chordata > Actinopteri > Cypriniformes > allo-octoploid hybrid of Carassius auratus x Cyprinus carpio. The sequence goes on from CM045062.1 coordinate 1,537,530, forward strand.
ACAGAAGGAGAAATGGCGACATCCTCTGGCCAGAAAGGCTACTGCACAACAGCGTCTGCAAGTGGTCTCCTGAGCACGATATTAACTCTTCTTAATTCAATGTTATAAACGTTACTACGTAATTTAAACATCAGGAAGCTCACATCAGTTAAATTAGTATTTCCTACAGTATTTTACAGCATAAACATTGTTCTATAGCTATACATCTCACTCATCACGCTGGGCATGTTAATGCATTGTAATTCTACAGTATAGAAACACAAACACAACGAAGTGACCACTTACTTTTCGTCATGAACTCAACACATAAATATTGGAAGCTGGATCGTTCAGAACAGATTAAGGAAACTACACAACACAGGTATGTAGGCTGAACTATGCCGCTGAACTTGAACACTTTCCCGAACTCACTATAACCAACACACTAGCTACACACTTCCTCCCCGTAACCACCGAAGAAGAGTCTTAAAGCGGCAGGCACCCAGAAACGTCAGAGCCTTTTATACAAGATCTGTAAAATAATCCATGTGACATCAGGGGATCAACCATAATTTTACAAAGCTGTGAGAAATACTTTTGTGCACAAAGAAAACAAAGCAGGGTCAGTTATTTCCTTTCTTATTATCTGCTTTGTTTTTTCTAGGTCAGAAAAGCAGTTATGATGTTGAAAACAGAGCGAAGATGACACTTCACTCTGATAGAGGAGAGATGTCCAGTCCTGAAAGTAAAAGAAGAGTATGGTATTTTAAAAACGGATCATCTCCAGACACAGATATCTCCAGATCTCCGAGATGTGAACAGCTTGTGTTTTGTACGTCCTGATTAGAAATTATGTTTGGCACATAATATTTGCTATTTATGTAATAGTATTGTTCTCTGGGAAGTATCAGGGAGTACTGTAAAATTACACATTGAGGTTTATATGAAATATTTTGCACTGACATCATTAGTAGACCATTTTTACATTTCACTTTTGTATTTTCATTTGCTCCAGCAGCAATATTCCAAAATAACATTTATTGACTTTCTTAATTAAAACAAACAAATAAATAAATGAGAAATTGATTACTGCTGTCAGAAGAGAAAGATGTCAAATTTACATCATTTTCTCAGCTGCTGCATTAGATAAGCTCATAAAACAGTGTGTACTATTGTTTTCATTGGATTTTTAAAAATGTGCATTTGAAAAACTTGAAGTTTATTGATGTTTTGATGTTTAGTGTTACTGACCGTGAAAACAAAACATCACAGTCTGTGAAAAGGAGCTGCGAAAACAACAATTGCACTGTATTTTGTGTTGCTGCTTATACTTTTAAATGAAGTGTGTTATTGCACCAATATTATTTTTTTAATAGCTTTGTTATTGTTACTTGAACAAAATGTGTTTCCAATAAATATAGATATATCTCTTAGCCAAGTTTTAAAACATTTTTTTCCCAAAATTGCAAACCAGATATTTTTTCCCTGTAATTTTAGAACACTTTGTGTAAAAAAATAAATAAATAAAAAAGATTTTAAAAAATCCAATATGTTCATTTTTTTACTTGAATATTAAGCAATTCTGACTTTCTATGTTTTGAACTGCAATGAGCTCACACTTTTTTTAATTCTTAAAATGAGCCACAAAATTAATGGCAACCAGAATCTGCTTTCCATCACTATAAACAAAGTAGTATCATCTGTCACTTTGTATTTATTAATAACTGATTACCTAAAACATTTGAGGCCTTGATCTCTTTACTATTTCTAACACAAACTGCCCAAAATTTAATTATAAATGTGTTGCCTAATACCTCTACTGTTAAAATTAAAATTTCATAATTGGCATTGACCGTTCTTTAAAAAAATTAACATACATAAAACCTTTCCATTCCAAAAAAGTGGTTTTATAGTCAAAAAAAAAAAAAAAAAAACTCTTTAGATTATTAAAATGTTCTTTACACTAAGAAAAAAAACATATGTGTCTAGTCACTGAAAGATTTTTTGGTGGAATCAAAAATTGTTCTTTCTAAAGCAACACTCTGAAAACTTTTTTGGAACCTATAAAAGTTTTTTTTTTTTTTTTTTCAGATTAAAGTATTTTATTGTCTACTACACAGGTTACCTAAAAAAAATATTTTAGATAGCCTATATTGTTTTTTTATTATTATTATTTATTTATATATGGATGATCAACCTGTGCTTCATAGTTGGAAGTATTCAGGGTTGACTGTTCCGCGGTTTTTAGTCGAAAAAAAAAACAGTGATAGTATGGTGAGTTTTGTGAGGGATGGGAAATGAAAGCAGACTGTAAAATTGTGAATAAACGCGTAGCAGTGACGCAAGTATCTTGGTATGGGAGTGGGATGTTTTGATTGGCCATTGGGCTATTTTTGTAAAGCAGACCTTTAGTACTGTATCAGACAGTATATTTATCCTGTTCTTATCGATAACAACTGTACAGCTTAAACTGAAAATTGTGATTTTCAGTTTATTTTCAATCTATTTCAGGTAACCATATTTTCGCCTATCCTTACGTGCTGCGATGAATAGTTGGTTTTAAGTTAGTTGCTATAGTAGCGTGTAAATGATTCTAATTTTTAAACAGATGTTGCTTTAGGCTATTGCTATAATAAAACCCTTCCTACACCTGCCACTAACCCCGATATACATCATTATTAAACACGATATGCATAGTATTTCCACTTTTCCAATACTTTGTTAATTGAAAGTAAATGTCTTTCTGATCTGATGTGTGATAGGAACAGTTTAAAGAGCAAGTTCGGTAAAAGGCGGATTTGAACGTGGATCGATCACATTAAAAGCTATATGCATCAACAGCTACCCCACTGTACGACTGTTATGCGGCATCGGTTTTAATTTTGTGTGGCTGAACTTGACATTGCCCTTAAAAAAGACGAAGCGCCTTATTTATTAAAGAGGAGCTCCGTTGTGTTGATGCGAATGGCGATTTCATTGTGTTGTGCACAGCTTTTGCCACCGTAGTACGAACAACAGATTCAGTCAGTCCGTCAGTAAGTTGCTAATAGGTCATAAAGACAAACAAATCACAATGCTGCAGTTAGCAGTGTAAACAACAGAAATATGGTCATTCTAAGCAATTTAAGAAATCATGTTTCTTACACTCTTTATTCTTATTAAATTATATAATAAATGAAAATAGTGCAAGCTAGTGTTAGAGGCCTTAAAAGTCTAAAAGGCGCAAGTATATATATATATATATATATATATATATATATATATATATATATATATATATATATACATAACAACTGTACACGTTCTTCAGATTTGTTTTTAGTCGATTCTTGAAGATGGCTAAGGACTGGGATTGAGTTGGAACATTTAATTTAAAAGTCTGTGAAAGTGATTTTGTGCCTCTTTGGGATGAACAATAAACAATAAAGCGTAGATCACTTGCAGAATGCAAGCTTCTAGAGGCACATAAGTCTGAACTAATGAATTTAGGTAAAAGGTGCAGACCCAGTGGTGGATTTGTAGGCAAACATTAATGCAGCAATACACGTTCTTCACTTAATGTTCAGACATATTAAGTGTGCCGTAAGTGTGTAAAGTGTTAATTTTTGACAGCATTGTATATCAAACATATATTATACATAGAGAATCAGTATGATTTCACAAATGAACAGAAATGATACATTTAAGCTTTAGGCAGATGCTTTTATTTGAAGCGACTTGCTTTGCATTCAAGCTATACATTTTGTTTGTTTTTATAATATTGAACTGCATTCGGCAAAGAAAGCTTTAATGAAATGTTTTAGCATTTATATCCAGTTCAAACATCTGTGTGGTATAGCAATATTTTTTAATGAATGATTAAAATCAATATTTTTACGCAACCTCCTTTGGATCCACACTACCAATGCACTGGAAAAAAATAATGCTCTTTATTAGCAGGGCTGTGGATATGTGTTCTGTTCAATCTCTTGATGTCCATAGTGCACAGGTTCTTTGTTCTCACATTTCACGAAAACATTATATTTGCCTGAAGTACAACTGGTAACAATACACTTTGGGTTTATTCCCTCAGAGCTTTTAACACGGTACACTTCAAATAAATCTTTACTTTTGGTATAGTTCCCTGAAACACTGCCGGAGCCGTTACAGATTTGTTTTATGTTTTTCTCACTGCTCTTGATGAAGGATTGCTTTTCAATTTTTCCACAGAGTTTATTTTTCAAGAGATATTTCCCCCAAACGCCCAAATCTCCCTTATTGGTTTTAAATGAAGTTGGGAGAATGTGTTTTCGCATGAATTCTTTAAAGCTCTGACAATCTGCTCCATCACTGAGAGCCAGAATGAAGAGGAGCGAGAGAAGAGCTGCAGATCTCATCCTGACACAAACAAGAGAAAAGAGCAGGTTGAGAAAGTAGACATTTAGTATGAGAACATTGAGAACAGAAGTTAGCGTTTAGTTATTGTTTAGTTAGTGTTTACTATGGTTTGAATGTCTAATTGTCCAGACAGACAGTTGAACCCACTGACAGTGTTAAACTGTAACATGATAAAAAGTGCTTGTTGTTTTTGATCATAATATCTAGAATACTGTTGGATGTTAAATTTTCATTTGGGAGCCACAAAGCAAGTTAATGCCCTCTGAATTTCACTGAAACAAAGTATACAATCTGTGTATCTGGAATGTTTCTTTTTATCATTTTTCAATTCTCAGTGTCTTTGAATCAGCTGGTGTTTGGGTGTTTTCAGTGGATCTATGAAGTCAGTTCTCATCAGGTTCATAATGTAAACAATCACATTAACTATCTACATAACCAGAAACACACACAATGCTCAACAAAATTATTACATGAAGAAAATTAAGGAATAAATTTTGCTTCATTTAAAGAGGAAGCAGATTTACCTTTGCGTTGTTCTTGAGCTCGTGTAAATGAAGGAGTCTGGTCTAGAGTCTGATCTGGAGTTCAGAAAGCATCAGAAGTGTTAGAGATGCTGACTGACTGATATTTATTAGGCTGAAAAGAGGCAGGTGTGAAAATACACTTTGTTTCTTGGAAATGCAACGCAAAAACATTTCTTGCAATATGAGTAATATTGTGTCTAATAATAATCTAGATGGTTTAAAGGCAGCCATGAACATCACACTAAAGAAGATGAGATCTTCACACTCAGTCCATATGGTTCACACTTGATGTGGGTGTTGAACCAGCCAAACAGAGTCAAAGTGCAATTAGTACCAAAATGGACACATGCACAAAAGTCATGTATATAGTTTCTTTTGGCGCATGTTTAAAGTGGTATAGTAGTTAAAGCTCAGGGTTAGTGACTGAAAGGTTCAGGTTTGCTCTCCTGATCATCCTCAAAACACATTTCAGCCATTAAGCACACCACAGTTTGTGTATTTAGTGGAACTTTAAATTGAAATAAAAAGAGTTTATATTTATTTATTTATATATTTATTTAATTAATTTGTTATTATCGTTCTTTGGACACTACTGTATTCATAAAAAACACTTTAGGTCAACATCTGTTGTGTTAAATGTGATCTATCAATACATTTTAACTTGTTTTGACAGTGTTAGACAGTGGATCTGATGTTAATGTGATTTGTTAAATTTATCTCATTTTGTTTTTATTTTGTTCAGTTTAGTTTATCTGTGTTGTAGTCGGAGCTGGTGTTCACTTACAAATCTGCTGTCAGCGTGCTAGCAAACATTTGCATGGCACATGCATTGTTAGTGATATTTAATCTCTTTAATGTCGAAGAAAATATATTCAAAGAAAAGATGCAACCTCATAACCACCTGAATTATAACACTCTGACATGAAAGACTTAAAAAATTTGGGTCAGATATGTTTGTTATGGGAGACCAGACTCGGAGACAAGATGATAGGTTAACCCAACAGGTGTGTTTATTATCAGTTTTCTTGCAATGGATAATGTTAGGTGAGTTCAGGTAAATTGACAGTCTGAGTAATCGACGAGGATAGTGATGAATCTTGCTGATGGAGACTGCCAGGAGCAGGAGACAGGTAAATAATGGAGGCAAGGATAGAGGGAGATGCTGGAGAACATGAGGGAGACGAAGTATATCTTGGAAGATGGTGAGACAGAGATTGCAGGTAAATAGAGCATAGGTTTTGAGTCCTCAATCCACATGGGAGACCAAACAATGAGAAGGTGGGTAGTGTCTGGCTCGGTGATGTGGTGATCTGTGACAGATGTGTCAGTTAGTATTTCGGTGATTGCGCTGAGTTATGGATGAGACAATGTTTTAATATGATGAAACTATTTTTGTCTAACATGGGGCCCTTTGAATTTTCAGTTAGACCCATATAGCTCTCCATACAGTTTACTCTCATCCTTCCCTTTTATTGTTTTATTTTCCTATTTATGTTAATATGGTAAAATAAGTGTATGTAAAATTATTTTACCATATTATCATAAGATCTCATTTTTTTTCATATTTTTTTTTACCATAAGAACGATTTACAATTTCCTCACATCTTCAATGTTTGTTTTGTGTTTTGGAGTCCTATTTGACACTTTAGCAGGGGTGTATTCCAGAAAGGAGGTTCAACAAACTCAGTGTTAAATCTTAAACTCTGAGTTGACTTCCGTGTCCGTCCATGTCGGCCACAATACCTCGAGCACTACCACACTGAGCTCAGGTGTCCCACAAAGCTGTGTGCTCTGCCCGCTGCTCTTCACGCTGCTGACCCACGACTGCACTGCCAAGTTCAGCTCCAACCACATCATCAAGTTTGAGGATGACATAACTGTGGAAGGTCTCATCAGCAACAGCGATAAAACACACTACAGAGAGGAAGTGGCACAGCTGGCTGAATGGTGTGGCACTAATAACCTGTCCCTCAATGTGGAGAAGACAAAGAAGGTTGAGATGGACTTCAGGAGAAACTCTGTTGACCACCCCCCACTGACCATCGACAGCTCGACTGTGGAGAGAGGCAGCAGCACTAAATTCATGGGGGTGCACATCACAGAGGATCTCACCTGGACCACCAACACCATGTCACTCTCAGAGAAGGCACAAAAGAGCCTACACTTTCTCCGCCGGCTGAAAAGAGCAAGTTTTCCTCCACCCATCCTCACCACTTTCTACAGAGGAACCATTGAGAGTGTGCTGACCAGCTGCATCACTGTCTGGTATGGGAACTGTGCAGCAGACCACAAGGCCCTCCAGCTGACAGTGAACACAGCTGCAAAGATCATCGGTGCCCATCTCCCCTCCTTCCTGGACATTTTCCTTACACGATGCTCCAGCAAAGCCAATAGTAAACTCACTGTTGTGTGTATATAATCCCACAAAAGACTCAGTAATATGTGTTTACATGCTCGTGCACTACAAATCATCTTGCACTGTTACCCAGCCAGCTGCTTGACTTACGATGTTTCTCTTTGCACATGTACAGTATTATGTGAAGCATTTGTATAGTTTGTATATATTTTTCTTTTTCAGTCTATGTATAGGTAAACATTTATTTATAGTGTATTCATATTCAATACATATCTGTCTGTAGGTTAATTGTGTATAGGTACAGTGTTTATGTGAAGCATTTGTATAGTGTATTTTTTATTTTATGTATAGGTAAACATTTATACATAGTATATTTAAAGTCAAAATCTGTCAGTAGGTCAGTTGTGTATAGGTACAGTGTTTATGTGTAGCATTTGTATAGTTTGTATTTTGTTTTTAGTTTATGTATAGGTAAACATTTTTATATAGTTTTTAAAGTCAAAATCTGTCAGTAGGTTAATTGTGTGTAGGTATAGTTTATGTGAAGATTTCGTATAGTCTGTATTTTTTAGCTTATGTATAGGTAAACATCTATATAGAGTATATTTATAGTCCAAATCTGTCAGTAGGTTAGTTGTGTATAGGTTTATACTGTTTTACTTCATTGTTGTATGTCTGTATTTATGTAGCACCGTGGTCCTGTGAGGCACGACATTTCCTTCCACTGTATGTCCACACATGTAGCGGAATGACAATAAAGCTCAACTTGAACTTGAACTTAACCTGAGATGAGGAACTTTGAGTTTTCGGTTTCAGAACAGCTGAACATTTAGTTCAATCCACTCTGAGCAGGTTGACTCTTAGTTTAGTGCGTGCACCAAGACTATGAAAAGCCATGATCAATGGAGCTCCGAAATTATGATTCACCATGACAACAGCACCCGACGACAAGACTTTCACACACTGCAGAATACGTAACTTTAATTATAAATCAATGTTATCAGGTGAAAACTGGCAGAAAGGTAATTTATTGAACTATTACTCATTTTCATGGTATCCCACGGGCAAAAAAATAAAATAAAATAAACAAAAATATTATTACATCAGGTAAAGCTTTAAGTGTGAAATTGGTGTAGGCCAACGTTACATACCTTTACAAATATTTGACATTCAATAAATATCATTCAGTGTATGTCTATTTCAATGTGCAGCTTTTTCCACAGTCTAATGCCTTTTCACATAGGCCTAAAAATGTTCTCTAATCTAACATGCTACATTTCTTAATTAGTGTAATGAAATAAACATTTGACATCTATTCAGAAGCCAGGAAACAGGAAAAATAATAATTGTTGCTTTTTTTTTTTTTTTTCTATCTTCTTACAGGAGTTGTTGGACAACGGGTGTGCCCCTTCCGCATTTAAAGTTTATGTGCCAGTTATCGCAGCGAATTAGCCGGTTGATTGGCAGAAACGATCTGGGGTGCGTTTCCCGTACAACTACGTAACTCGCTGATTAACCACCATAGTACGATGCATTGTTGTGGAAACTAACTAGCTAGTCACGACTGTTTCCCGAAACCAGGGGCGTAGCAAGCTTTTCAAAAGTGTGGGGGATGGATGTGGTTTGTTTATTTACAATAAAAACGATGAATACAGTGACAGAGGGGTACAAAATGTATAACATACAAGATATAAAAAGCTTCCCATTTAAATGAGTCATACTAGATAAGTATAAAAACACACTCGGAACACATGGAAAAGTCAAAACTCTGTTGTGCAAATACACAACAGTAGACTTGCTAAAGAATCAGAATCAGAAATACTTTAATAATCCCAGGGGGAAATTATTTTTGTTAAAAACTCCTCAGCACGAGCTGACCGATAAATCTAACACACCAGGAGAGGCGGGACTTAAGGCAGAACAGCCAATCATCAGCCGGTCACACTCAAAGCCGGTGTCATGTTTGAGAGGGAGGGGGAGAGGAGGCAGCCGCAGCGAGCGCAGACACAGAGCGGCCAGAGAGAGGAGTGACTGTAGTTAGGCGTTTGTGCAAAACTGCAGAAAAAGTGCGGGTGTTGAACCCTCTCACCGGGAAAAGTGTGGGTGTTAAAACACCCACATCCCCCACGGGTGCGACGCCCCTGCATGCTGCTATATAGTTTCAAACTGAATTTGGGATTATATATATATATATATATATATATATATATATATATATATATATATATATATATATATATATATTTATATATATATTTATATTTATATTTATATATATATGTGTGTGTGTGTGTGTGTGTGTGTGTGTGTGTGTGTGTGTGTGTGTGTGTGTGTGTTTAAAGGTGAATTAGGTAAGATCTACGCACCACACTCTGAATAGAACACAGCCCAGGTGCGGCGCAATCAACGACATCGACACAGCAAACTAACAACGAACTATGCCTCTAGCCACAGGTGAAGAGCTGTCGTTCCAACGACACGAGTTTGCCAATGTTAGTTTGAACTATGGTTTCGGGAAACACCGAATCGTTTAACTACGTTGGGAACGACGGAACTTGCGACAGTTGGCTAACGATGCTTTTGGGAAACGCACCCCAGGGCTGAGTTTGAGTTTCTCAAAAGCTTCGTAAGCGTAAGAAGTTCGTAAAAACGATCGTACGAATGATCTTAATATTACGGTCTGTCTCCCAAAAGCATCGTAACTTAAGTAGCACTTGAAAATCATCGTAGATCTACGAGTGCTCTGGAGTAATCGTAAAGCCTTCAGTGCATCGTAAGAAGACAGATTTATGCGGTCACCTGCAGGACAATCGGCAGATTACACCTTTAACTTGATTCAAGTGCAATGTGATTATAATATAAGTATTTGATTGTGCTTTATTATACACTTTATGACTCGTTTTCTTTATTATTATTTTTTTTTTTTAGTAATTTATAAATGAAATAATTAAAAAGGGCAGAAAAAATAGAAATACACATCTAAATTAAATGACTGAAGAAAAAAAAACCGAATAAAATAAGTAATGTAGGAAATGCTTCAAAGACTGGGGGAAAAAAATCTGTCAATGACTTGCTGAAGTGCACGAAAACCAGCTATGTATTAGACCCCGAAAATAACGTCTCTTTCTCTCTCTATACTGTATATAAAGTACATTATATATTATTATGTAAAGTATAATATTATACACTTGTAATGAACCAGAACTCGAAGTGGGATTCATGTGCAGGCTTTATTAAGAAATTCGTAGTCGTACAGGCAATGGTCAGTAACAGCAGTTTCAACAACGCAGGAAGAGCAGAGACGTAAAGAGGGGACAGGCAGAATGTCAGGGTCACAGGCAGAGAATCAATGTCCAGTAAACAAGCAAGGGTCGTTAGGTAGGCAGCGGAGGTACGTAGACGATAACAGACAAGATCAGCAACAGGAAAACAAAACCGGGTAATAACGCTCAGAAATGACAGACACAGCAAATCAAGACTTCGCATTGAACTGATGTGATAGTCCAGCTTATAAGCACCAGTCCTGATGGGTTGCAGCTGTGACGGTGATCAGAGTCCAAGGACGGGGCTTAATGGTAATGTAGTGTAAACAGTGTAAATGAGTGGGTGAATGCGTGTGTGTCAGTATTCAGGTGAGGGTCCCCTCTGCTGGCCAGCAGAGGGAATCACGGGGTTCGTCTCCGTGACAACACTATAATATAATACAGTATTGTGTATTGTATTATAGTTATTATATCCAATTTGTCTGTCTGGAACGCAGCATTAGGTTAACATCTCATTAAACGATCATGTACTACAATTAAGAGCCATTCTATAAGGTGACATTTCAGCACTTGATAAACGGATAGCGACTCCTAAGTAGCACTTAAAACACAGCTACGTGCGATTGCATTACGTGCATTGTTGGGAAGCGCACGTGAAACAATAACGAACGATCGTAAAATTACTCGTAGAAAACGTTCTTAAGCGCTAAGATCAATCGTTATCGGGAAACCCGGCCCAGGCTCTTGTCTTCACGACAACAATTTCAACTTTTTTCACACACCTACACATTCCAAAATCCTAACATATGGGGAGAGAGTTGTGTAAGGCTACACTTAATGTTAAGCATAAATATAAAGCCTACTGATAAAGGACACCGTCAACAGTATTGACGGCAAAATAGACTATGTTTGACAGGTGCAATATTTGAAAATCGATATTTGAAAATGATTTGAAAAATTATTTATTTTTTAAATTGCATTTATATCTGAATTAATGTCAACCTATAGACTTTCAAACATCAAAATGTCATTAATTAATATGTATTTGTGTACAAAATGACACATAAACATATGTTCCTATTCTATTTTGCCTGGAAACGCTTCCAACACGCTTGCGTGTCGCGTGAAAAATAGGCGTCGGTTCTATTTCTAGCATGCACGCGTCTGCAAGCTCTAAGGGCCGTTACATAGTCAACGCGAGCAACGCGAGCAAGCAATGCGAGCGACGCGAACGACGCGCCCCCTTTCATAGTCTAAATCAGGGGTTCTCAACCTTTTGCAAGCTGGGCCCCCCCAAAGCTGGTTCATTGCAGTTGGGGCACCAGCAACGTCACAGAGTTTAGGGTATTCCTGCATCAATGCTGCCCAGAATGACGAAAGAGGGCAGGAGCTAAAGAGTTCTTTCAGTCTACTGTCACTTTTCAGCTCAATAAGCTGTTCCTGCATATCAATTGATAGCTCGTTTGCTGTGCACACAAACGGATCTCGAAGATGATTCGTTTGTGTTATAATCCGTGCTTGAAGTGGGGGAAAAAAGTGGTGGTACTCTCTTTGCATTGGCAAATCATGACATTTTTACAGTGAAAAACAAAACTTGGAGATATTGCTGTTACAACAATTTATTGTTATTTATTTATTAACAACATAAATGTATTTAAACATGTTATATATATAACTAAATACGACCTCACGTTTTTGCAGCCTCTAAAACTTCCGTCCGTCATAAACATATATTCGGATGGTTCGATTTTCTGCATTTTTCGCATCCGTAGCAAATATTTTGAGGGGTGTTTTTGACAATTGAGAGCCACCAAATGACGAATATGGAAAAACGAATACGACAGTTTTGGACTCAGTCAGGGACAGGGTGCAAGGACCTTAAACTTTTGAGGCTTGCGCGGCTTCTCGAGGAGAAATCAAACAAATGAGCGCCGTTTTCTAAAGTCTATGAGCGCAGCACACACAAATAAACTAAGTTGACATACTGCAGTTAAATTTCAAAATGTGGTGTTTTTATATTTATAACATTTGAATACAGTTCAGCAACATACATCACACGATCTGATGACCAAGAGAGCTGACAGCTGACCATCACTTAATTTACTATCACCTCGCGATTGAGAATGTGACACTGATTATGACAGTTCAACAAACAAGTTAATAATATTAAGTCACTTACATTTTAGACGAAATAATGACTGTTTTGGTCTATTTTAGCAGCGAAAATAGATCCGATGAATCCAAACAAAGATCACAACATAGCGCATCTCACAGCAACAGTCAATCGTGTTTTGAATGATTCAGTGTTGAGTCAAAGATTCAATGACCCATTCACAAACATCTGTCTCATTCTTGATGAATCGGCCGTTTGAATGAATCGTTTAAAATGAACGACTCAATGACTCGCTTAATAAAACCGCTTAACACCTGCATTTGCGCTCACTATCGACAAACCAATCAAATTTGTTCAAAACTTTTTTTTTTAAAAATCAGTCCAAACACATTTTAATTTTTATTCAGGAGTTATGTATATACAAAACTATACTTTTTTATGACAGTAGTTTAGTGAAAAAAAAAATATATAGATTTTTTTTTTTTTTTCAGTTTTTTTTTTTTCTCCCATCCTGTAGCCTACCCGCGCCCCCCCCCCCGGGAGAGTGTCCGCGCCCCACCGGTTGAGAACCAGTGTAGTAACATGTCTGGGCATGAACACATTTGACTGACATTCAGTTCTCCCGATCCTAAAGTGCAACAAATTAAATGTCCAGCAGAGGGCACCAGCATAATGTACATGTTTGTACAAGCTTATAAGCGCCTGAACTAGTAAAATATTAAAAAGAAAGGCTCAACGATGCTTACCAGAAGTGTTTTATCGAAATGAGTTCATACATCCATATCGCCGATGCCGAGTCTGAGCCGATCGAGGAAGAATTTGAAGTGAACTTCACAAGGAATGGACTGAGGTTGGGGTCTAGGCATCAAGAGCCACCACACACAGACGTGTCAAGGAATTCGGCTACAGTTGTCGTATTCCTCTTGTTAAGCCACTCCTGAACCACAGACAACGTCAGAGGCATCTTACCTGGGCTAAAGAGAAGAAGAACTGGACTGTTGCCCAGTGGTCCAAAGTCCTCTTTTTAGATGAGAGCAAGTTTTGTATTTCAGAAACCAAGGTCCTAGAGTCTGGAGGAAGGGTGGAGAAGCTCATAGTTGCTTGAAGTCCAGTGTTAAGTTTCCACAGTCTGTGATGATTTGGGGTGCAATGTCATCTGCTGGTGTAGTATGGGATCAGAATCCCGCCAAATGTATTGCAGTCATAGATCGAAAAATAATAAGCATAAATAAAATATTTAAAAACACATGTAAAATAATAACGCACAAAACTGAAAAACAAATGCAATTTTTTTTTTTTAAATAACAAAAAACGCGGTCATTGATCGTAAAATAATAAGCGTGAATCAAAAATGTAAACACATTTAAAATTATATTGCACAAAACTGAAACATGAATTCAAAATTTTCCAAATCGCAAACAAAATCAGGTTTCCTGCTCATATGTTATTTTTTTGTGTGCTTATGGTCTTTTCCCCTTTGCTCTTGTTTCCACGTTCTGCGCTTGCGTTTCTAAATGTTGCAGTTAGAGTTTCATGTAAATCAGGGCGGGCTTCAGCGTCACCATTGGGCCACAAGTTCTAGATTGACAGTTGCTCCTCTAGCCAATCAGTCCAAGGGGGAGTTGACGTCACTCCGATGCGACTCGTGGCTGCTGTGGTGGCAGGTGTGTGAAGCAGAGCATGTGAGTGGAGTGGAGCGGGAGCGAGCGGGGAGCGCGAGCGGGCGGGTCTTAGCGCAGAGCGGCATTTTTAAAAGGACGGAGCGTCGCTCTATTTCCTGCTCCTATTTCGCTCCAATTTCGCTCCGCTCACCACCCCAGAATCCATCTGTCTTTTACTGTCATCAACAGACTATTTTCAATTCAAAACGTGGCTCAATAATGGAGTTCAAAAAGTACTTCAAAAAAGAAAACGAGAAGTCATACAGGTGTACTATTAAATAACGAACTAACAGTGATTTATTTATATAATTAGGCCCATTAATTCGTTTAATTTTACAGCAGTTTTTTTGTACAATTGATATAAGCCAATTTAAAATTTAATCCTGTGCGCTGCACAAAAGTTCATTTATAAGAATGTTGGCCTAATAGTTTATTTACTTTTAAAACGTTTATGTATATTTTTGTTTATATAATTTTTATTTATATTATTAGGCCCATTTATTCGTTTAATTTTAGGCTACAGCAGTTTTTTTTTTTTTTTGTACAATTGATATAAGCCAATTTAAATTTTAATCCTGCGCGCTGCACAAAAGTTCATTTATAAGAATGTTGACCTGATAGTTAATTTACTTTTAAAACGTTTATGTATATTTTTGTTTATATAATTTTTATTTATATTATTAGGCCCATTTATTCTTTTAATTTTACAGGAATTTTTGTGACTAATTTGTCATTTGTAATTTGAAATAAAACATTTCTATTTGAAAAATGTTGTTGTTGCTCATTAGTTCTTTAGGAGGTAAGGCTGTGGTCTAAGCTAAAAGTCATATATAGATTTTTTTTTTCTTTTTTGGAGCGAGCGGGGGGCGATTTGAGTGGAGCGCGAAGGAAACTGCGTTGAGCGCTGAGCGATAATGAGCGGAGCGGCCTGATGTAGCTTTGAGCGGGGGAGCGGAGGGGTGAACAGTTCCGTGAGCGATGAGCGGAGATTCTCACCGCTCCACTCCGCTCACATGCTCTGGTGTGAAGTAGAGGGTGACACGGGAGTGGATTTTCAAATCTCTCCCGTCCCACTCCCGCAAAAAAAGATCCCATCCCGTCCCAATCACACAAAAAATACTGGGGGAAAATCCCGTCCCGTTTCAATCCCGGAAGAATGACTCACGTTCCCTCCCACTATGTTGTATTTCTTTTTGTCCGGAATCTGTCACAAAAAAAAATAAAAAATAAAATACAGTACAGATCACAGCATGCCCACTTTAGTTAAATAAAAATTCAAACTGTAGTTTTTTTGTTATTTTATTGAACTGAAAGCCATCTTAATGCACATTGTGCATTGCACACACATTAAATTTAATGTAAAACATCCATGCTAACACACACGTTTTCTATTTTATTTTTTTTTCATTTGAGCGTAGACATTTCACTGTCTATAGATTTATTTTTCATACACAGAGTTTCGAAGTTTCTTGCTCAAGTTCACATGACCGAGACGACAGAAACCGCATCGTTTGCTTTAATTATTTTACAGAAGCACGTTCCGTTGTTATTCTAATTGCACACAAATGAACGTATACGGATTCGAAAGATTTATTACTTTTATCTGTATGAACAAAGATTACGGAGTATTTTAAGAGCCAGTGAGCGCACCGGTGCCTCTATCTGTCCTGCTGTGAGCGCGCTGCTGTTCAGTTTGCGCACACACTTCAATAGCGCACATTTCTGTGGGTTAACATTAGATTGAGCGGCCATGTAAAGTTATGACTACATACATCTTTTAGATGAAAAGCTATATTTGAGGTCTATGAATGATAGCTGGGCTTTTGGATGTCCTGCCCGATGTAGGCTACTGTATTACCACATAGACCAGCCATTAACAATCTGTCCTTCACGCGCAGGTCATTCACTGAACCAGCCACACCAAAGCAGACAGGAGGAGAACATAAAGACACAGGGAAGTAGAATTGAGTTCAAAATTAAAATATAAGCCTACAGTTTATTTAAAAGGTAGGCTATATTTGTGTATAAAGTTGGGGATCAAAGTGTTATTACGATTCCCGGTCCCGCCCACTCCCGCTGACATTTTTTCCTGTGCCGTCCCAATCCCGTGATTAACAGTGTGAAGATCTAGTGTGAGAATGGATAACCAGTGTCAGAAGGCAAATCCTGGACGATCTCAGGTAATTAGCCATAAATATTTTGTTAATGGGTGACAGAAACATTCACTTTGTGTGTAATGATCTTTTCTGCAAGCTCTATGTAGTCCGACTAGGCCGATCTAGCTCGTTAACAGGTGCCTTGTTAGTTTGGTTTAGTAAGCAATACTTTATATTTTAGGCATTGTAGGGCTGCACGATAAATTGCACGCGATATGCGCATCTTGTCAGTAAAGGCGGTGTCCTGACATTTCCTACCAGGGTTTACTGCGCATGCGCACATCAATATCGCGTCCTTTTTCTCGTGCTAAACAATGATTTTTAATGTATATGCATTACTGTAAGGGTAGGTTTAGGGTTGGGGTAGGTGTAAACTTTAATAAAAACACAATCTAATTGTAAGAAAAAAATATTTAATGTTGGTTTCCTGTAGCTGTATCCCTTCAAGCTACAACCACAAATATAACACATAAAATACTGTATTTGCATTCCGTTTCTGTAATCAGCGGTAATTCTCCATCACCTGTGCGCTTTCACATGGAGCAGCATAACGGCTAGTAAATGCTGCTCCATGAAAGTGCGCAGGTGATGGAGATTTACCGCTGATTACAGAACCGGCTTTACTGACAAGCTGCGCATCAAATATCGCGTGCGATTTATAGTGCAGCCCTACTGCCTAAAATATAAAGTATTGCTCACTAAACCAAACTAACAAGACACGTGTTAGCGGGCTACATATCGGCCTACTCAGACAACATAGAGCTTGCAGAAAATATCATAACACACAAAGGGAATGTTTCTGTCACCCATTAACAAAATATTTATGGGTAATTACCTGAGATCGTCCGGGATTTGCCTGCTGACGCTGGTTATCCAGCTTCACACACCTGCCACAGCAGCCACGAGTCGCATTGGAGTGACGTCAACTCCCCCTTGGACTGATTGGCTAGAGGAGCAACTGTCAATCTAGAACTTGTGGCCCAATGGTGACGCTGAAGCCCGCCCTGATTTACATGAAACTCTAACTGCAACATTTAGAAACGCAAGCGCAGAACGTGGAAACAAGAGCAAAGGGGAAAAGACCATAAGCACACAAAAAAATAACATATGAGCAGGAAACCTGATTTTGTTTGTGATTTGGAAAATTTTGAATTCATGTTTCAGTTTTGTGCAATATAATTTTAAATGTGTTTACATTTTTGATTCACGCTTATTATTTTACGATCAATGACCGCGTTTTTTGTTATTTTTAAAAAAAAAATGCATTTGTTTTTCAGTTTTGTGCGTTATTATTTTACATGTGTTTTTAAATATTTTATTTATGCTTATTATTTTTCGATCTATGACTGCAATACATTTGGCGGGATTCTGATCCCATATATGGCCTCACCCACAGACGAGAGGAGCGGGGTCAGCAGAGCTCATTAGAATTTAAAGCAACATGCAAAAATGGGTTGATTTCTGCAGAGCTGATTTTGACAGGGTAAAAAGGGTGTTTTTTACACTACCATTGAGAAAATTTAACCAAAGTATGTTATTTTATCTATGACTGTTTGTAAGTTTGTGAAGACTATAGCAATTATAAAATCTGTTCAGAGCCTGATAGATGTATACTATAAATGCCTAATTAAACAATGTGTTAAATGTGCAATATTAAGAAATAAATGAGTCTTGACTAAGTGTGATTGTGTGTTTGTGGGGAAACATCTTCACTGATGTCAGACACTTCTCTCAGCTCATACAGCAACACAGTTTAGAGAGCCAGAATAGATTTTTTTCAATAGATTTTGAGATTATGATGCCTCAGGATGTCTGTGCATGCCACTGCTTTCACCCTCAATAATACGACAGAGGTGAGACCCTTGAGCAAAAACTGAATATATATATATATATATATATATATATATATATGTGTGTGTGTGTGTGTGTGTGTGTGTGTGTATTTGCACACCAAAATATACAAGTTCATGGATCTGATGGCAAAATGTACAAAGAAAAATAACATGGACTACAATTTAGGTAGTAATAATTATTTATTTGTTTACTTACTGGTTGATTGTACTGTTTGGACCTTGACAGATGCAGTCAAACTAATGTTTTGTTGTATGTTCACAGTTTATGTTCTCAGACTATTATGTGAAAACTGTGTTTGAAGAGAGTTTAAAAATGATTATACTGTTAACGACGAATTTAAATAGTTTTACCACTGTACTTTTCCTCAAGGAGCTCAGAAATGAAAGTGAAAGTGTGATTTCATAACTCCGTCAGTGAGGGGCAGCAATGCGCTCAGTTCAACCCGGAAGAGACCAAATAAACTTTCACTTTAATGTAGATCCATTCAGAGCGCTTTCCGACAATGTAAATTGAGAAAAGAAAAAAAAAAAGTTTTTTTTTTTTTTTATAGGCTCTAGTTTTTAAACACTTTCATTGTAGAATGTGTTTGCGTTTTGTGTTTATTATTTTATTGTTTCACTCTTTTCTTGGTGATGCGCTGCAAGGTAAGAACACAGTTACTTTAGTGTTACTTTAGAAAATGGCGACCTACAAACTGCAGTCACTAACAAACATACTATGCATAGTTTTATACTATTATAAAATTGCATGTAAAATACAGTTTTACAGTATTTCTTATAGTGGAGTTTAAGATCGGGTTTTAAATCAGTTTTATCCACATTTTGTCAGTTTTGTCATTGCACGTGTCTTATACTGTCTGTTCCTCAGAGAAACATTACCTGCACTTCAAGTTCACAGCCCTTTCTAAAGCAAACACACTCCCAGAGTTCAGTGCTGAGGCTGTTGCTGATGACAGACAGATCATTCACTACAATAATGAAGATCAGTCCTGGGTAAGATCGAGTCTGACTGAAGATGACTGGACTGAAGCTCCTGCACTACCACCTGATTATAGAGACTGGTTCATACATCAGATGAAGACTCTGTCAAACTGCACAAACACACAGTGTTCTGGTGAGTTTCATGCGTCACTCCTCAATTATATATCAGATATGTTGTGAAGCTGCATAATCCTGCATAAAACATTCATTCATTCATTTATTTATTTGAGACTTTTGCACAGTACTGTATTCAGTGTATATTGTCACGAGTGTTGTTCTGTGATTGTAGAGCTCCATGTTCTTCAGAGAATAATTGGTTGTGAACTGAAGAAACTTCCTGATGGAACAATGAATCTGACAGTATTTGATGAATATGGATTTGATGGAGAGGATTTTATTACCTTTAATTCTGGCACTCTGCAGTGGATTGATAAAAACCCCAAAGCCAAAGAAACTAAAATGAAATGGGATCAGCAAACAAAACGCAATGAACACCTGCGGCGTTACCTCAAGACCTGCATGAACTGGATTTCAACTTTTAACAACATGAAGAAGAGTAAGTTTGATCAGATCACTTTAATGAGCTGTAACTCTTTGTGAGCATGAAATAAGTTCAGGAGGTTGTGTCTAATTCTCTTATTATACAGAGATGTAGTTGTATTATTATTTTTATTTAATTATGTATTTATTTATTTTGCAAACAGAACCAAATTCTTTGTATATTTGTTTGTTAATTGCATTATTATTTTTTACTCAGCTCCACCAGATGTTCATTTGTTTGTGAGGAAAGCTCCTGGTGATCAATGTAAACCGGTTCTGAGCTGTCTGGCCACTAGTTTCTACCCCAGAGATATTAAGATGAACATCAGATTGTACAGAAATGTAATTAAGGACCAAACATCATCTGAAATCAGACCAAATGCTGATGGATCCTTTCAGATAAGATCCAGTGTGGAGATCGACAGAAACCACAAAGACTTTTATGACTGTTTTGTCATTCACAGCAGTCTGACAGAACCAGCTGTAGTAGAATGGGGTAAATATCATTGTTAATAATAAATAAATTCATAAATAAATAAATTCATCTTTGATTGAAAGCGTGAAGAATGGCTTTTATACACTAATGGTGCTTCTGCATGAATAACAGATGAAACTCAATGCGAGAACATAATGCTGATTTTGCCGGTCACAAACAACTACAGTTAAAGTGCCTTGACTCAGTTCAATATTTGTATTTTTATTTATGTATTTTTTGCAGATGGGAATTATGCTGACTGTGAAACAGAGTCTCAGTGGGCTTTAAAAGCAGTATTAATAACAGTTTCAATAGTTCTAGTTCTCATTGTGAGTTACTGCATCTACCGAAGAAAATGGTTAAATGGTGGTGAGTTATAAATATTCTAAACTTTTCTTTTGAATGTTTTGTTTTTAAATAGCATTTTTTTAAAGACCTTTACAAAAAGAGTATGATGTTTGACAGTATATGCTTTATTATGCTTTAGTTATGCTTTATTGTACGTTACATACTGTATATTTTATTTGATGATCACAAATAACACAGCAAATGAGAACTGCAAAATTGCTGTAAATATTCAAGCTAAAGCTTTAATATAATCTACTGTGTTTTTTTCTAGGTCAGTCGAGCGGTTATGGTGATCGAACTAGAAGAGAGATGAGAACCGAGCATCATCCTTCACACAAAGGTAGGGCTGCCCCCTTAATAGTCAACTTAACATGAGTCGACGAGAACAAACTGACTAAAGACTAGTCGACAAAAATTTTTAGTCTGTTAATTAAAAAAAAAAGGCAGCGGCTATTTGCATTGAGTGAAAATAGCCTTATTGAGACAATAAAGCCCACCCTACACCTACCCAATAAACACCTTTGAGGCACTTTATTTTAAACTTTTCAATTGTTTTCCTTTTTCATCTGATATGTAATGTGAAAAGGGTGAATAATGAGTTTGGCAAAAGGCAAAAAAAAAAAATAATAAAATGTCTGTGACGAAGAGATCGATCCAAAGGCTCGCCTGTCATTCATCCACCTCAAATATGACTTAATCATTGAAACATATTTAAAGGGATAGTTCTCCTAAAAATGAATATTCTGTCATTAATTACTCACCCTCATGTTGTTCCAAACCCATAAGACCTTCGTTCATCTTCTGAACACGAATTAAGATATTTTTGATGAAATCCGTGAGCTCTCTGACCCTCCATAAACAGCAATGATATTACCACAATCAAGGCTCAGAAACGTAGCAAGGAGATCTGTAAAATCTCCTTTCTCTTTCTTTAATTTTTTATTATCTGCTGTATTTTTCTAGGTCAGAGAAGCAGTTATGATGTTGAAATGGGAGCGAAGATGAGACTTCACTCTGATAGAGGAGAAATGTCCAGTCCTGAAAGTAAAAGAAGAGTATGGTATTTTAAAAACGGATCATCTCCACACACAGATATCTCTGGATCTCCGAGATGTGAACAGCTTGTGTTTTGTACGTCCTGATTAGAAATTATGTTTGGCACATAATTTTTGCTATTTATGTAATAGTATTGTTCTCTGGGAAGTATCGGGAGTACTGTAAAATTACACATTGAGGTTTATGTGAAATATTTTGCACTGACATCATTAGTAGACCATTTTTACATTTCACTTTTGTATTTTCATTTGCTCCAGCAGCAATAATCCAAAATAACATTTATTGACTTTCTTAATTAAAACAAACAAACAAATAAATAAATGAGAAATTGATTATTGCTGTCAGAAGAGAAAGATGTCAAATTTACATTTTCTCAGCTGCTGCGTTAGATAAGCTCATAAAACAGTGTGTACTATTGTGTTCATTGGATTTTTAAAAATGTGCATTTGAAAAACTTGAAGTTTATTGATGTTTTGATGTTTAGTGTTACTGACCGTGAAAACAAAACATCACAGTCTGTGAAAAGGAGCTGTGAAAACAACAATTGCACTGCATTTTGTGTTGCTGCTTATACTTTTAAATTAAGTGTGTTATTGCACCAATATTATTTTTTTAATAGCTTTGTTATTGTTACTTGAACAAAATGTGTTTCCAGTAAATATAGATATATCTCTTAGCCACATTTTAAACATTTTTTTCCAAACATTGCAAACCAGATATTTTTTCCCTGTAATTTTAGAACGCTTTGTGTAAAAATAAATAAATAAATAAATAAATAAAGATAAAAAAAATCCAATATGTTCATTTTTTTACTTGAATATTAAGCAATTCTGACTGTCTATGTTTTGAACTGCAATGAGCTCACACTTTTTTTAATTCTTAAAATGAGCCACAAAATTAATGGCAACCAGAATCTGCTTTCCATCACTATAAACAAAGTAGTATCATCTGTCACTTTGTATTTATTAATAACTGATTACCTAAAACATTTGAGGCCTTGATCTCTTTACTATTTCTAACACAAACTGCCCAAAATTTAATTATAAATGTGTTGCCTAATACCTCTATACTCTTAAAATTAAAATTTCATTATTGGCATTGACACTTCTTTAAAAAATTAACATACATAAAACCTTTCCATTCCACAAAAGTGGTTTTATAGTCAAAAAAAAAAAAAAAAAAAAAAAATACTCTTTAGATTATTAAAATGTTCTTTACACTAAGAAAAAAACATATATGTCTAGTCACTGAAAGATTTTTTGGTGGAATCAAAAATTGTTCTTTCTAAAGCAACACTCTGAAAACTTTTTTGGAACCTACAGTAAATAAAAGGTTTTTTTTTTTTTCAGATTAAAGTATTTTATTGTCTACACTAAATGACCTGTCTCAGGTTATCTAAAAAAAATATTTTAGATATATTGTTTTTTTTATTATTATTTATTTATATATGGATGATCAACCTGTGCTTCATAGTTGGAAGCATTCAGGGTTGACTGTTCCGCGGTTTTTAGTCGAAAAAAAAAAAAAACATTGATAGTATGGTGAGTTTTGTGATGAATGGGAAATGAAAGCAGACTGTAAAATTGTGAATAAACGCGTGGCAGTGACGCAAGTATCTTGGTATGGGAGTGGCATGTTTTGATTGGCCATTGGGCTAGTTTTGTAAAGCAGACCTTTAGTATTGTATCAGACAGTATATTTACAGGCGGAGTTTAGGGGGGGCTAGGGGGGGCACTGCCCCCCCAGACGAGAGCCAATAATGATTTTGTCTGAGCTATGAATAAAATATAAAAATTAAATAATTAACATTTTCTCATTTTATTTGTATTATTTTATTATTTTAGTGGTTAGAATAAGTACGTTTTGGGTTAAATGAATAATTAAAGTCCCATATCCTCCCGAGTCGCGGATGGTTCTTAACTTGAGAGGACATGAGAGGACTCTCTTTTCGTTATTTTCCAGCTTTAGCAAGTTAACAAATATTCGTTGTTTTCTTTATAAACTCGCTAATAAAAATGTGGTGGACTGAGTCATTTCTGGCTGAATTGGACAGGCGATTTGAAGCGATGGCCTTGAGTGTGGCGCGTGATTCAGTTAAAGCACATACACAAGGCTTATTCACCCTTGGCTAGTGACAGCTGAAGTGGATCTTGTGAAATGTGCGATCGCATCGTCGATTACTCTTTAGAAACTTAAAGATGACTGTGCATACCATGAGCGCTCAGACTGACCTGAGATTTGCCCCGCAAACATTTCAGCAGTTATTATCAGTCTTTTGCATGCCAAAGTAAATTTCTGCATATACATATTACGCCAAATAGAACCAGAAAACCGTGCTATATTTCATCATGAGATCGGGTCAGCCCCAACAATTAATTTGTTGGCTATTTTACAAATGGGAATACAAATAATTCATGACAATATTTAAAATTCAAGCTGCCCATAAAATTTATAGTGAAAAGTACTTTAAAAGCATCTGGAATGCAACAAAATGTTTTTAAAGCTGTTTTTAAAGCATTTGCTGAATGGATAATATACATTTTTTTAAATAGGATAATAAATAATTCACATATCAGACAAAATTGTGTTGCAGCAAGTCCTTTAAATTTTAAAGTACTCAGAACAGAGCAACATAAAAATCAGAAAAAAAAAAAAATATTTTTTATAATTTTCTATACAATTACAGGACAAAGTTTTACATATGCCATATGTTTATTTTTTTTATTGTACAGAATTATAAAATAAAATGCAAATTATAATCGGGCCTGTTTTAGGCTTTTCCTTATTTTTAGATTTTAGACATCCATCAATTATGGTTATGAAAAAAATGACTCGCCATCTCATTGGATGTGCCTTTAGAGAGAAATGCACGGATTACACAATGAAAGAGTTTCTATTTCCAATTTGAATTATTTCATTTTAAAGAAGTAAAGCTTTCTATATATATATATTTTTATCATTTCTGTGAGGCAATTCACTGAGTTTAGAACCTAAGAAAAAAAAAATAATTGTGAAGTAAAGACCGAGACGGCAGAAAGCGTTTTTTTTTTTTTTTTTTTTTTATAAAAGCACAACGTTTTGTTGATATTGTGAGTGCACACAAATAAAACTAAACCCTTTATAGTTTAAAATGATGTATTACTCTTAACTTTATGAGCAAAAATGACTGCGTATTTTAAGTTGTTTCCACTGCTAGAAAAAAATACTATTGATCGCGCTGGCGCCTCCATGTCCTGCGGCTTCCACTCTCCACACAAACGACTGGATAAGCGTCTAACAGAGCACATTTATCTAGGTTAAACATTTAAACTAACATTCTAATATGCTTGAACTGTTATAAATATAGATTTATATATAAGATGTGATGATTTGAGAAGGCTAAATTGATTAAACATATAGGCTATGATCAATTCACTGTCTGCCACTGGCTGCTTACATTTAAGGAACAAAAAAATGCTCCAAACGTTTATCTAAATTAAATTTATAAAAAAACTAAACGAAATATATTCACTTTTCCATTACATACAAAACTGAACTACTTTAATAGCTGAAAGAGTAGTATAAGCTGTTTTGGGGAAATGGGAAAAAAAGACTGGCTAGGGCCTATATTTGAGGACCCTGCAGGGCTCTAATCCACTTCATCCAATGCTGTTTTGTTCTCTGTTTTCATCTGTGAGCATGCTCTTGATATATGTATTTTACCATTTAGTTGAGTTTGAAACGTGTGGCACATTCGTTCTGCTCTCACTGATCATTTGGTCCTCCATAAAAAAATAAATAAAAAAAAACTCTGTGCGTACCCTCGGGAAAAAATGTTTTATTTATTTATTTATTATGTATTTTACTGTCGAATATATATTATATAAATATATGAAATATAGAACAAATAAAAAAAAAAAGTGTTCGTGGCTCGTCTGCCAGTGGGTGCCCCCCCCCCCAAGCATAAAAGTGAAACTCCGCCTATGTATTTACCCTGTTCTTATCGATAACAACTGTACAGCTTAAACTGAAAATTGTGATTTTCAGGTTATTTTCAATCTATTTTAGGTAACCATATTTTCGACTATCCTTACGTGCGGCGATGAATAGTTGGTTTTAAGTTAGTTGCTATAGTAGCATGTAAATGATTCTAATTTTTAAACAGATGTTGCTTTAGGCTATTGCTATAATAAAACCCTTCCTACACCTGCCACTAACCCCGATATACATCATTATTAAACAGGATATGCATAGTATTTCCACTTTTCCAATACTTTGTTAATTAAAAGTAAATGCCTTTCTGATCTGATGTGTGATAGGAACGGTTTAAAGAGCAAGTTCGGTAAAAGGCGGATTTGAACGTGGATCGATCACATTAAAAGCTATATGTAAGCCCTTTATTTTAGACAAGGGGAGGGGCGACAGTGGTAGTGCCCGTAGTATCTGCCTTGTCTCATTAAGGGAAAAAGACAAACACCTGTGCGGTATTCTTAAGGGGATCAATAAAGGTATGAGGTCTGCTGTTGTTAAGGAGGGAATTTTGTATGCGAGGGCTGCTGAGCTTCTTGCCGAGGCTACCGTGCCGGGACGTGGGTTGGATGTCTTTTCTGCGATGCGTGCGAAGCGATTGGGAGGGTTAGTTTGTAATCTTGAGTTTCCCTAATTAAAGTTCGGCGGCCGCCGGCTGTTTTCTCGAACGCTGTACCCCATGTCCGGTAGCGGGTAAGAAGACCAGCAGACAATTTTCTGCCCTTATATGGTTCTTAAATTATGTGTATATGAAGTGTTGTATTCGCCGGGGAGTCCTGGGTTAATGTGATTGACTAATTGTTACCGGTCCCCCGGCGCTTGTATTTTCTCTTTCTGTGTGTGTGTGTGTGTGTGTGTGTGTGTGTGTGTGTGTGTGTGTGTGTGTGTGTGTATAGGGCCTAGGGCAGGTTCTTATCTTTCATGTGTCATTTTTCATATTGTTTTATATTGACGACGGCTAAGTAGCCAGCCAGAGTGGTTTTGGCTCATATTGAGTGACTTTGTGATGTGTACTGAAGTGTTGGAGTTAACTGATGCACTTATGGATTTTTGTATCTTTTGGTGTTTGCTGTGAAATGAAATTCTGTATAATTGTTGACACATTAACTAACTTTAAGGTGTTGAAACCCTCTGCTGAATACCCTTCTGCTCGTTGATTATGTCAGGTAACTACTGATTGGTCAAATGCACTATCAACTATACATGACACCCATAATCTGCTGCTCTGCCCTGTTGAGGTTTTAATATGAATTGTATTTAGTATATAAGAATAAAAGTTATACTTGTATTCATTGAGGTTGTGTGCTTGAGTCTCCTTGGCTATTCAGGCCCAAAATAAATTTCGTCCAGTTAGGAACCTGTTGGTCTCTTTCTTTACTCCTCTTATTTTTGGAGTGTTACAACTTGGCGTAGTTTGGCAGTCTGGACGTTGGGCAATAGCAAGGAAGATGTCAACTACACAATCTGCACCGTCACCTTCTACATCAAGTGAGCAGCAGCAGGGAACAGGTAGTTCTAATATATCTCAGAGTCAAGCAACAAATGCAAATATGGTTATGTTTCCTTTTATGATGGGAACACGTGGTGTCAAAAGTTTAATGGAGAACAGGGGACTCAGGCAAATAACTTTCAGGATTGGATTGGTATGATACGCAAAAATCAATGTTTAATATATATCCTTTTTCTGAGGCACAGAAAGTTTCAGCTTTAGTAAGTAATCTGGATGGAGAAGCAAAGAGGGAAGTGCTAGCTTTGCCAGTAGCACAGCGTGCAACATCTGAACAGATATTGATGTTTTTGAAAGGTATTTATGGAGATTTGGCTCCCCTTGCAACCCTTCGTTCTCAATTTTTTACCTGTAAGCAACGGACTGATGAGAATGTTAGACAATATGCTCTGGCACTTCAGGAATTGAGTAATCGGTTGGAGAATAGGGGGGATGGTACCACTAGGGGTAAAATCTTACGGGATCAATTTATTTTAGGATTGTTGGATGTAGGATTGCGTAGGGAACTTCGGGGTATGGTTAGAGCAGCACCAGACAGTTCTTTTGTAGAGGTCAAACAGGAAGCCATTCTACGAGCAGATGAGTTTGGGGAGGTGAGGCAGGCCGTAGCTGCAACGGTACAGTTAAAACCAGCCCCAGATAAAACAAAATTGGTTGAGGATATTAAACAGGAGGTTTTTTTGCAGTTAAAAGGAGAAATAAAGGAAATGGTGGCTGGGATGATTAATGAAGTTCGTGAAGGAGTACAGAATTTATTGCCTAACAGTGAAAGTTCAAGACATAGGTATGAGTCCAGGGGAGGACGAAGAAGTTCAGACCAATTTGACCATCAGGGTAGACCTATCTGTCGGCGTTGCAGACAAGTTGGGCATATTGAAAGACGTTGTAGGTTGGTGGAAGGAGCACAAGGGCCTTTAAACTTGTAGAACCCACTGTGCAGTCCCAAACAGTGGGTATGTTAGGTAGGGGCCAATCAGAAAAGAAAGATCATTTAGTAGGACAATGTCCAGTGGTGGATGTGGTGATCCAAGGGGTTAAAACACCTTGTTTGATTGATACAGGTTCACAAGTGACTACATTGACAGAAAGCTATTTTAAGAAACATTTTGAGACCGGGGGGCCAACAATGTATCCACCTATTCAAAGGTTTAATTTGGTAGCTGCGAATGGTTTAGTTATTCCATATATTGGGTATATTGAAGTGGATTTAATTATATGCGGCAAAGTGATACCAAAAAGATGAGTGCTTATTGTCAAAGACTCGAATGGGTCGTCATATCCAGGACTGATTGGAATGAACGTAATTAAAGAGTGGGAGAATTGTGATGACACAGTCTGTAGATGGTTGTTTAGGGGCAGAAAGTGAAGTACAAGTTAAGGTGTGGAACCAGATGTTCTCTGGGTGTGAGGACTTGTTAAATTTTGTTGATGAGTCAGGACAGATAAGTGCTATTTATTGGCCACAGGGAAAACAAAAAATAATACCAGCACAGTCAGAGGTGGTGATCGAGGCATGCGCACGTGTTCGGCCTGATAGAAAGGATTATGGCTTGGTAGAACCATGTCAAGATGTATTGCCGGGCCAGTTATTGGTAGCCCGATCATTAAGCACAGTTTCAAATGGTAGAGTTATGGTCAGAATCTTAAACCTCTCCCCAGTTTCGGTGACGCTTTTTCAGCGTTGTCGGTTAGGTCAGATTTCTGATGTTGAGTTGTGTCCAAGGTCGCAGGGAAATGTAGAGTTAAGACCATTGGATAACGAGACTGTGGAGGTGGGGGTGAGACAAACTAGTGTGCAGGATGCAAGGCAAGAACATTTGCCCTGGCCTGTGGCTGTTTCTTTAGATCCACTGCAATTTAGTTCCAAACAACAAGAAATGATTTCTGATTTGTTGTTAAAGCATCAGAAGGTTTTCTCAGAACATGACTAGGATTATGGGCATACTGATAGGGTTTTACATGTAATACCCACAGGTGATGCAGCCCCAATTAGAGATTGTTATAACAGGATTCCACCAAAATTGTATCAAGAAGTAAGGGGACTTTTAAATAACATGCTTGAAAATGGTATTATTAAGGAGAGCTATAGTCCTTGGGCAGCACCTGTGGTGCTTGTCAGAAAGAAGGACGGCACCCTTCGTTTCTGTGTAGACTACAGGTGGCTGAACAGTGTTACTCACAAAGATTCATACCCTTTGCCTAGAATTGAGGAGTCATTGGCTTCATTGAAAAAATCTAGAGTGTTTTCAACATTAGATCTAGCACATGGGTATTGGCAGGTGGGGGTGCACTCAGCTGACAAAGAGAAGACCGCTTTTGTGACGCCAATGGGGCTATATGAATTTAATCGGATGCCGATGGGCTTATGCAACACCCCAGGAACTTTTCAGAGACTGGTCGAGAGCTGCCTAGGGGATCAAAATTTTGAAACCTTATTGCTCTATTTGGATGATATTATTGTTTTCTCACCCTCATTCGAGGCCCACATTACTCATCTGGATTTGGTTTTTAGCCGCCTGGGGGACTTTGGTCTAAAAGTCAAACTCAGTAAGTGTTCCCTTTTCCAGAGTCAAGTTCATTATTTGGGCCATGTGATTGCAGAAGGAGGGGTGTCACCAGACCCAGAGAAGTTGCGGGCAGTGGAGGCCTGGGTAACCCCTCAAAATATTACTCAGTTGCGTGCTTTTTTTTGGGCCTAGCAGGGTATTATAGACGTTTTATAAAAGATTTTGCCCAGATTGCAGCGCCACTGAACTCAATGTTGTGGGGGACATCAAAGCGACGTACCCGACCAGCCACAGGAAAAATAGGTGGGTGGGCTTGGGGAATAGCACAGGACATTGCTTTTAACAAACTAAAGGAGAGTCTCTTACAAGCACCCATATTGGCATATGCTGATTTTGAATTGCCATTTTTGTTGTATACTGATGCCAGCCACACAGGGTTGGGAGCAGTATTGGCCCAGGTCCAAGAGGGGGAGGAGAGTAATTTCCTACGCCAGTAGAAGTCTTCGACCAACGGAAAGGAATGATAAAAATTACAGCTCATTCAAATTGGAACTTCTGGCGTTAAAATGGGCCATAGTGGAAAAGTTTAGGGAATATCTTGCGGTGTCTCCATTTACTGTTTTCACAGATAACAATCCTTTGGCTCATTTGAATACAGCAAATCTGGGTGCAGTAGAGCAACGATGGGCAGCCCAGCTTGCGGGATTCCAGTTTGAGGTGCGTTATAGACCAGGGCGGACAAATGGAAATGCTGATGCCCTCTCCAGGTGGCCTGTGAGTGAGACTTCAGCTTGGCCCACAGAGGATGGAGCAGTCCCATGTGGTGAGGTCGGATATGTCGCACCTGAGGTTGTCCGTGCCTGTGTCCATGCCTTTGTTCCAGTCACTGAGGACCTGGAGGGGAGTCACAAGTTTGAGACAGTGGTACATACAGATCAAGGAGACCGAGTTGGCCCCAGTCTGTTGGCCGAGTGGAGGAGGGCACAGCGGACTGATCCAGCGGTATCACGACTGTGGATTTATATGGACAGAGGAAGAGGGCCCTCTCCAAGAGAACGAGCTGCAGAAGATCGGTCTACCCAAGTGTTGTTGCGACAGTGGGCCCGCCTCTGTGTGGATCAGGGACTGCTGTGCAGGGAGGTTTGTGATCCAAAGACATTCGACAAATGGAAGCAAATCGTGGTGCCGCAGTGTCTGCAGTCGCAAGTCCTCGAATGGGTGCATGATCATGCAGGACACTTGGGGGCAGAAAAGACTCTGGGTTTAACCCGACGACGTTTCTTTTGGCCAGGCCTGGTACGAGGAGTGGAGAAGTGGTGCCTTCAGTGTGTTCGATGCAACTTGCACAAGACTCCTGTAAATAAAGTGAGTGCCCCTCTTGTATATATACAATCAGAGTACCCTCTTCAGATTGTTTCTGTTGACTTTTTGTCACTGGAGACTACACGTAGCGGGATGTGTAATATTTTAGTTATGATGGACCACTTCACTCGTTATGCAGTTGCAGTGCCCACTATGGATCAGACGGCTGTGACTACTGCAAGGGTGTTGTGGAAACATTTTATACAGTCATTTGGGGGGTTTGACCAGTTGCACTCTGACCAGGGCCCAAATTTTGAATCAAGGGTCATTAAAGAGCTATGCTCGTTATAGAATATCAGTAAGTCTCATACGACTCATCACCCATCAGGAAATGGACAATGTGAACGTTTTAATCGGACACTGTTGAGTATGTTGGGCACTTTAAAGGATGATCAGAAAGAGGATTGGCACCAGTATGTGGCAGAATTGGTACAGGCCTACAATAACACCCCTCACCCTTCTACAGGCTATACTCCGTATTTTTTAATGTTTGGCCGTCATGCAAAATTGCCCATTGACGTTATGCTGGGCTGGGGAGATGGCTTTTTGGGGACAGTTGAAAGCTGGGTGCATCACCATCATAAGAGATTAGTGGCTGCTTATAATCAAGCCCGAAAACAAGTTCAGAAGGCTCAATTTCATCAAAAGAAGGGTTTTGATCGTAGAGTTAAGGGGGAACCTTTGTTGACGGGACAGAGAGTCATGGTCCTAAATAAGAGGGCCAGGGGACGGGGTAAATTGGATGATAAATGGGAACAGAATGTGTATGTTGTCATGTCACAACCTAATCTCGATATACCAGTTTATGTTGTTAAGAAGGAAGGGGCTGATGGGGAGGAGAGGGTGTTGCATCGCAATATGTTAAGCCCATGTAAATTTGATACAGCCTTGCCCTTAGAGAAATGTGTGGAGGTTACACCTTCTGATTGTAATGTCAATCCTGTGAACAGTAACTGCTGTATGTATCCTTGGGTGGAGGACTGTTTTACAGGACCACTGGCACCCATACAAACGGATGGTGGAGTGACCTCCCATATGGACATCGTTGAAGAGCCATTACAGACTGCATCGAGGGAAGGTCCCTCCAGCCCATCTGTTTCACAGACTGAGTATTTGAGGCGGTCTGCACGGGCCACGAAGGGCCTGTTGCCTCTACGTTATAGGATGTGAGGTATTTGGGAATGTGTGGACACATTTTGAGTAGGGGGGGTGGATGTAAGCCCTTTATTTTAGACAAGGGGAGGGGCGACAGTGGTAGTGCCCGTAGTATCTGCCTTGTCTCATTAAGGGAAAAAGACAAACACCTGTGCGGTATTCTTAAGGGGATCAATAAAGGTATGAGGTCTGCTGTTGTTAAGGAGGGAATTTTGTATGCGAGGGCTGCTGATCTTCTTGCCGAGGCTACCGTGCCGGGACGTGGGTTGGATGTCTTTTCTGCGATGCGTGCGAAGCGATTGGGAGGGTTAGTTTGTAATCTTGAGTTTCCCTAATTAAAGTTCGGCGGCCGCCGGTTGTTTTCTCGAACGCTGTACCCCATGTCCGGTAGCGGGTAAGAAGACCAGCAGACAATTTTCTGCCCTTATATGGTTCTTAAATTATGTGTATATGAAGTGTTGTATTCGCCGGGGAGTCCTGGGTTAATGTGATTGACTAATTGTTACCGGTCCCCCGGCGTTTGTATTTTCTCTTTCTCTGTGTGTGTGTGTGTGTGTGTATAGGGCCTAGGGCAGGTTCTTATCTTTCATGTGTCATTTTTCATATTGTTTTATATTGACGACGGCTAAGTAGCCAGCCAGAGTGGTTTTGGCTCATATTGAGTGACTTTGTGGTGTGTACTGAAGTGTTGGAGTTAACTGATGCACTTAAGGATTTTTGTATCTTTTGGTGTTTGCTGTGAAATGAAATTCTGTATAATTGTTGACACATTAACTAACTTTAAGGTGTTGAAACCCTCTGCTGAATACCCTTCTGCTCGTTGATTATGTCAGGTAACTTCTGATTGGTCAAATGCACTATCAACTATATATGACACCCATAATCTGCTGCTCTGCCCTGTTGAGGTTTTAATATGAATTGTATTTAGTATATAAGAATAAAAGTTATACTTGTATTCATTGAGGTTGTGTGCTTGAGTCTCCTTGGCTATTCAGGCCCAAAATAAATTTTGTCCAGTTAGGAACCTGTTGGTCTCTTTCTTTACTCCTCTTATTTTTGGAGTGTTACAATATGCATCAACAGCTACCCCACTGTACGACTGTTATGCGGCATCGGTTTTAATTTTGTGTGGCTGAACTTGACATTGCCCTTAAAAAGATGAAGCGCCTTATTTTTTAAAGAGGAGCTCCGTTGTGTTGATGCGAATGGCGATTTCGTTGTGTTGTGCATAGCTTTTGGCACCGAAGTACGAACAACAGATTCAGTCAGTAAGTTGCTAATAGGTCACAAAGACAAACAAATCACAATGTTGCAGTTAACAGTGTAGAGGATAAACAACAGAAATATGGTCATTCTAAGCAATTTAAGAAATCCTGTTTCTTACACTATTCTTATTAAATTATATAATATATGACAATAGTGCAAACTAGTGTTAGAGGCCTTAAAAGTCTAAAAGGCGCAAGTGTGTATGTGTATATATTTCTCTATATATATATATATATAAAAGAATAGAATTAGAATAGAGAGTGCTAGAGTTAGAGGGTCAAATAAAGATGGAAGAGATGTGTTTTTAGTCGATTCTTGAAGATGGCTAAGGACTGGGATTGAGTTGGGCAGGTCATTCCACCAGGAGGGAACATTTAATTTAAAAGTCTGTGAAAGTGATTTTGTGCTTTTTTGGGATGAACAATAAAGCGTAGATCACTTGCAGAATGCAAGCTTCTAGAGGCACATAAGTCTGAACTAAGGTGCAGACCCAGTGGTGGATTTGTAGGCAAACATTAATGCCTTGAAATGTATTGTTAGCAGCAATACACGTTCTTCACTTAATGTTCAGACATATTAAGTGTGCCTTAAGTGTGTAAAGTGTTAATTTTTGACAGCATTGTATATCAAACATATATTATACATAGAGAATCAGTATGATTTCACAAATGAACAGAAATGATACATTTAAGCTTTTGGCAGATGCTTTTATTTGAAGCGACTTGCTTTGCATTCAAGCTATACATTTTGTTTGTTTTTATAATATTGAACTGCATTCGGCAAAGAAAGCTTTAATGAAATGTTTTAGCATTTATATCCAGTTTAAACATATGTGTGGTATAGCAATATTTTTTAATGAATGATTAAAATCAATATTTTTAAGCAACCTCCTTTGGATCCACACTACCAATGCACTGGAAAAAAATAATGCTCTTTATTAGCAGGGCTGTGCTGTGTTCTGTTCAATCTCTTGACTTTCATAGTGCACAGGTTCTTTGTTCTCACATTTAACGATAACATAATAATTGCCTAAAGTACAACTGGTAACAATACACTTTGGGTTTATTCCCTCAGAGCTTTTAACACGGTACACTTCAAATAAATCTTTACTTTTGGTATAGTTCCCTGAAACACTGCCGGAGCCTTTACAGATTTGTTTTGTTTTTCTCACTGCTCTTGATGAAGGATTGCATTTCAATTCTTCCACAGAGTTTATTTTTCAAGAGATATTTCGCCCAAACGCCCAAATCTCCCTTCTTGGTTTTAAATGAAGTTGGGAGAATGTGTTTTCGCTTGAATTCTTTAAAGCTCTGACAATCTGCTCCATCACTGAGAGCCAGAATGAAGAGGAGCGAGAGAAGAGCTGCAGATCTCATCCTGACACAAACAAGAGAAAAGAGCAGGTTGAGAAAGTAGACATTTAGTATGAGAACATTGAGAACAGAAGTTAGCAGTGTTTACTATGGTTTGAATGTCTAATTGTCCAGACAGACAGTTGAACCCACTGACAGTGTTAAACTGTAACATGATAAAAAGTGCTTGTTGTTTTAGATCATAATATCTAGAATACTGTTGGATGTTAAATTTTCATTTGGGAAAATGAAAATTTTATCATTACATTATGGAAAATAATGAACTTTTTCATAATATGCTAATTTTTTGAGAAGGACCTGTATAGTGCTGTCTCGGTGATGTAGTGATCTGTGACAGATGTGTCAGTTAGTATTTCGGTGGTTGCGCTGAGTGGTGGATGAGACAATGTTTTAATAAGATGAAACTATTTTTGTCTGACATGGGGCCCTTTGAATTTTCAGTTAGACCCATTTATCTCTCCATACAGTTTACTCTCATCCTTCCCTTTTATTGTTTTATTTTCCTATTTATGTTAATATGGTAAAATAAGTATGTAAAATTATTTTACCATATTACCATAAGATCTCATTTCTATTTCATATTTTTTTACCATAAGATCGATTTACAATTTCATCACATCTTCCATGTTTGTTTTGTGTTATGCAGTCCTATTTGAAACTTTAGCAGGGGTGTATTCCAGAAAGGAGGTTCAACAAACTCAGAGTTAAAACTTAAACTCTGAGTTGATTTCCGTGTCCATGTCAGTCCGTGTTGGCCACAACACCTTGAGCACTACAGACGAAACAGTCGGAGATGCGTTTAAAGACATTTTTTTTGTGAAATTCACATCAGCTAACTTTGATCTCTATCTCTGTCTGTGAATGGCAGCATGTCACAAAATAACATAATAAGTGCCATAGATCTTTATATATAAGAAAAGCAGTAGTCACAGCACATTCAGGCGAATTTGTCTGCACTCAAAAATTGTTCAGATACTGCAATCACACAATTT
Source organism: allo-octoploid hybrid of Carassius auratus x Cyprinus carpio (assembly GCA_024542945.1). Taxonomy (NCBI): domain Eukaryota; kingdom Metazoa; phylum Chordata; class Actinopteri; order Cypriniformes; species allo-octoploid hybrid of Carassius auratus x Cyprinus carpio. The sequence goes on from CM045062.1 coordinate 1,573,382, forward strand.
CAAAACACTTTTTTTTTCAGGTCAAGTCAATATCCAAAATCAGACCAGCAAGAATTAAAAGCAATGTGCAGTTTCAGTCTGGTGTGATTTTAATCCATAATAAAGAATGCTTAAACAAATATAGTTGTTTTGTCGGTTAAAAAAAAAAAAAATTAACATCAGTGAAAGACCACAAAAAGCATATTACACAATTTGCAGTTTTTATTCATGTTGTTTGTGCAATCATTTTCAAAAATAATATAAAGAACTGTGCAAATGCTAGTGAACTATGCATTCCCTGAAACGATTGTAAAGTGCATTATGTAACAAGGAACAACCATGGAAATATATACACAGCATATTTTAGACACATAGCTGCAAATGGATAGGAAAGAATTAGATTAAATACATTTCTTAATACATTGCATAATTTACTCCAAGACCAGGATTGAGAAACACTGGTTTAAAGTGCATAACAAAATCAAGACGGGGGGTCACACCAGCAGGGCTAGCTGGTTGGAGGTTCTTTTCAGCTAACGTTAAAGGAGAAATGCTGAAATATTTATGGCACAACCGGACTATAGTCACGGTTTAGCAATAAACTACTAGCAATAAAGGTATAAAAAATAATTAAAGTTTAAATCCATTTCTCAATGACGCAACTTCAGCATCACTGCTGTACTGCATTTGTAAAAGTGTATGGCTATTGAACTGTTATTCTACATATTTAAAATGGAAGTATTGTAGTTTTTTATATTTGTTATGTGCATTTTTTTGTTTACAGTCTGCTTGACATGTCTTTAATGTCTGTTTTGTCTCACACTGAACATTTTCGATATTTCAACTGTAGGTAAAAATGTATTGGGGAAAAGTCAACACTGTAGTATACAAAAAGGAAATTAACATATTTATTAATACAGTACATTTATTTTTGTAGAAATGTGTTACATGTAAACTGAAATTTCACCATTTCACCTGCCTTGACCTGACTGCATACGGATCCATTCAGAATCACTAAACCACTGACCCCTGCATAATCAAAAACACCTTCAGCTAGTGTCCATTATAACACTTTTGCTTTTAGGCCAAATAATTTACTGACATCTGGATATAAGTCACTATTCTCTGTATTAGCGCTGTTTTGAACTTATTACTTGAATTTGTTTAGGATCCTTGGACTTTCCAGGAGTTTACCGGTTTAAAATGAGCTGAAATATACTGCGACTAACTTTATAACCTGCCCAAAAACAATCAGTAAACAGCTGAGGAAATATTTTAACATCCAAAGTATTTGCATTCTGTATCTTTATGAATAAAATTGTTTATTTTATGCTTTTCAATCACACGAAAACACCGCGACGTTAAAGGTGATTCATACCGCACGTCTGTATGTTGCTCTGCATAAAATTGAACGATAAAATTGAAAATTGAACGATATAAAGCCCAGTAACGATTTTATATATAAAATAAAATATATACAAACCTGTATTTTACCGATGAATGCATCAAATCGATGGCGCTTAGAACTGCTCTCTCCAGAAGAGAAGCAAAATCCCCGCGATAAATAACTCAACCGCTGGGTTACATCTGACCCAAGATCTGGGTAACACAAAAACTACCCAAACACTGAAAAATAACCCCAAAAAAAGGCTCAATCCAGCATTTGGGTTAAAAAAAATAACCCAGGATTTTTTAGAGTGTGTGATTTTTCAGGTTATTTTCAAGCTATTTTAAGTAACCATATTTTCGCCTATTTGGTTTTAAGGTTTAAAAAGCTTTAAAGCGTTTATGCCACGAGAAACAGCGTTATGAATCCAACAAAGTTCAAGAGTCTGTAAAAAAACATTATGAAGCCAAAGTGAAAGCATATTTCCTTAGTGATAGATGCTATTTACACTAAGCGACTACAAAAGTATTATCTTAACGATATGCTGTTTACACTTAGTGAAAATAGAGATGTTCTATTTTTATTGTAAAAGTTGCAGTAGCCTATCTTTGCAATAAGTGTAAGTAGCTAGATACTATACTTAAGCAGTGGCAGCTAGCTACTATTTGCACCTCAGTTGTTGTAGATTAAAGGATGCAATAGTAATGTAGAGTGTAAATGATTATAATTATTAATTAGCCTATGTTGCCTCATTGCTATAATAAAGCCCTTCCTACACCTAACACTAACCCCGATATACCTTATTAAACACACGTTATGTATATTATTTCCACTTTTCGAAAACTTACTTAACTGAATGTGTGATGGGAAAAGTTTAGAGAGCAAGTTCGGTAAAAGGCGGATTTGAACGTGGATCGATCACATTAAAAGCTATACTTGTATGCATCAACAGCTACCCCACTGTACGAATGTTACATGCGGCATTTTGTGTGGCTGTATCAGAAATTGCCCTTAAAAGACGAGGTGCCGTATTTATTAAAGATGACCTCCGTTGTGTTGATGCGAATGGAAATTTCATTGTGTTGTGCACGGCTTTTGCCACCATACGAACAACTGACTTCAGTCAGTCATGCAAAAAGGAAGTTGCTAATCGGTCATCAGAAATATAGGGTCGAACAAGACATAAACAAATCACAATGTTGCAGTTAGTATAGAGGATAAACAACAGAAATGTGGTCATTCTAAGCAATTTAAGAAATCATGGTTGGATGCTTTTTTATATAGTCATCACATACATTGTATCAGGACTTTTTGTTTGGAGAAAACGTGTTGTGTGTATGTTTGTTTTCATATTTTTTTGTGTTTTCAGTGAAACATTACCTGCACTACAGGTTTACAGCCCTGACTAAAGCACACACACTCCCAGAGTTCAGTGCTGTGGTTGAGGTTGATGATAAACAGATCAAACACTACAGTAATGAAGAAAGAGTCTGGATTCAGACTGAAGATGGCTGGACTGAAACTCCTGAGGAACCTCCTGAATCTAGAGACTGGTTCATACATCAGATGAAGACTCTGTCAAACTGTGCATACTCATAGTGTTCTGGTGAGTTTAATGGTTTCTCTTGGTAATTAATAACCACACACTTTATGAAACTGCATATATTAGGTTGTTCATACTGGAAATTTCCATAAACTCATAAGTTCCTCATAGATGTTGTTCTGTGATTGCAGAGCTTCATGTTCTCCAGAGAATAACTGGCTGTGAACTGAAGAAATTTCTTAATGGAACAATGACAAATCTGACTGCCTTTGACAAATATGGGTTTGATGGAGAGGATTTTATTGCTTTTAATTATGGCATTCTGCAGTGGATTGATAAAAACCCCAAAGCCAAAGAAACCAAAATCAAATGGGATCAGCAAACAAAACACAATGAACTCCTGCAGCATTACCTCAAGAACTGCATGAACTGGATCTCCACATTTAACAACACACAAAAAGAGTAAGTTCTGATTGCATCATTTTAAATAAAGTGCCCTTATTATGCTTATTTACAGTTTCATAATCCTGTTTATGGGGTCTACTAGAACATGTTTACATCTAATGTAAAAAAAAAAAGCGGATGCTGTGTGTATGTTTGTGCAGCCTTATCTTTTATTCACCTTCATATTGTTGACCTTTTTTCTTCTGTGCAACATGAAGATATATAATGTTTTTCACAGCACATAGAACCACATTATTTTGAATATTATTATTTATTTATTTTTCATTATATGATTTAATGCTTTCTTTTCCAGCTCCACCAGATGTTCATGTGTTTGTGAGAAAAGCTCCTGATGATCACAGTAAGGTGAATCTGATCTGTCTGGCCACTGGTTTCTACCCCAGAGATATTGAGATGAACATTAGATTGGACAGAATTAACACTGAAAACAAAATATTATCTGGAATCAAACCAAATGATGATGGATCCTTTCAGATGAGAGTCAGTGTGAAGATCAACAGAAACCTCAAAGGATCTTATGACTGTCTGGTCATTCACAGCAGTCTGACAGAACCAGCTTCAACAAATTGGGGTAAAATCCCAATTCAGTCTTGAGTGATTTTTTTTTTTTTTTTTCAACCAGGAAGATCCCATTGAGATACTGCACTCTTCTTCCAGAGAATCCTGGTGTATAAAATATGAAACAAATAATACTAGTCAATGCTGTTAATATTGCTTGCCACTAATAATTACAGTTAAAGTGCCTCAGCTCATGCCAACATGTTCAATGCATTTATACCATTTTTCCCTCTTTATTCTGCAGGTGGAACATGTTTTGACAGTGAAACTATGTGGCCTGTTATCGTAGGAGTGGTAGGAGCTGTAGTTGCAGTTCTAGTGTCAGCTTGTTGGCTTTGTGTAAACTATACAGCAGTGAGTTGTAAATATTCAACATTATCATTGTTTAAATATTCTTGTTTTAAAGACATTTTAAAGTGAACAAATCATAGATGGACCTACTGACCGTATGTACTTTATGAAATATGTGAACTGATATTTGAAATTAAAATTGTATGATTTTTGATTGTTTTCATTGTTTAAAATCTACTCTGTAGTTCAATGTGTGATGCATTATTATAAGATTATATGCATTAACATGTACTGAATTCTACATTTACTAAAACAAGATATTTGTATCAAGCTGAAGTGTTTATAAACGTCTGCTGTATCTTCTGTTTTTGTTCTTAGTTTATAGGATCTGCTGTTGTAGCATCATGGAATCCAAATTTAAACATCCTTAACGATGAACAAAACGGTCTGTGATTGGTCTGTTGAACAGTTAGAGACAGTCACACTACTGAGTGGGGTTTCTGCTCCGGCTACACTCCGGGTTTTCTGCAGAGCAATTCTGTCACCATTTGAAAGTTGTCCTTTTTAATTTAAAATGGAGGCTTGTAATAATTTTTGTTGAGAAGATATTATGTTATTATATTGTTCTATTATTTTAAAATGTTTTAATGCTACCTTGGCCAGGTCTCCCTTGTAAAATAGAGATTTTAATCTCAATGAGACTTCCTGGTATAAAGGTAAATAAATTAAAATTATGAATGTTTGTAGATGTTTAAGAGGTTGTTGTGTCAACATTGATTTACTGTAATTTTGAGGTGTTTAATTTAGATTTTAGAAAATAAACGTGTTTGCTCTCCTCTCAAATCATGTTTTTTTTTATTTTGTTTTTTACTGGAATGTCTTTTCGGTGTTGAGGACTAGTGCATCTTTAAGCCTATTTAGTACGAGAAATCAGGTTTTTAGATTTTTAGTTTAGATGTTGAATCCTCACTGCTAAAAAAAAATAAATAAAAAAAAATCACAGACATTCGATAAAGCAACATTTCTGTTGTTTTACCCTCTTGCTATCTCTTAAATTTATGAATTCTGTATTAGTTCTGATTGTCACCAGCAGAGGGAAGCACGAACCTTTGTGTCTGTAATTAGGCCTTAAAGCAGTTCATAAACAAGAAAAAAGGAAAACGACCTAGTAAACACGATCCTGTGCTCCTGGAAACAATACAAAATTGCGTCACCGTGCGTGCACAGGTATACCTCTGCGGATTTTTTTTTACGCATTCAAACCGAAATACAAAAATCTCTGATGTTCAACTTCTCAAAGTTCTTCTCCTCTTTTGTGCTATTTTGCCAGCACAGAGCGTCAAGAAAACGTAATCATTTTATATTCAATGTGAAACTTTGCATTCACACGTACGATATCACATTCAAATAGAATTATAATTGTGTTCATGATCAGCAGGAACTGTGCTACTACATACTAACAGATACTTAAGGTTTCATTCGTTTATATACCTTGTGTTTTATTCATCCGCTGGTTTTACTGATTGAATTGTTCGGTTTAGGTTTAAACTTTGTTTCCTTCGTCTCTTTTTCACTCCAGAAATGTGTTCTCTGTACTACATGTAGCCTACAGTATAGAGCCAAATCAAAATATCCGATCTCTAAAGAAATGTAAGAGTTTTACAACTCAATCGAGCTCAATGACATGCAGATGAGTTTCTGTAACAGAGAGAATAAAGCAGATTTCTTGACACAGTTGTGAGAGGAATCTAATCTTTGGAAAGCACACTGACGGGACACACGAGAAATCATTTCTTTTTAGCAAAGCTTTTGGTCCCTTTTAGATTATTATTATTAACTGCTTATCTTTTTGTTTTTGTTTTAACCCTGTAGCACTTTGAGATCTCTGATGAAAAGTGCATTATAAATATAATGTATTATTATTATTATTATTATTAATTATATAAGTACACATTACACAGGTAGGCAAATTATTTATTAACCAGAGTGCAAAAGGTTTATTCAAACATTTGCATGTAATGAAACATTTTTAACATTGTCAAAATATTTAGCATTTAAGGATGCACAACATATCAGCCATTAATATATTTAATTATTTCCACCTTTTTAAGAATGAAATCTTCATCAAGTGCTAATCTACAGGGATAATGACAGGTCATGGCCAGTTTTAACTAACTAAAACCAGCGATATTACAGCTGGATTTTCAAAAGAACTCATGTATAAAATTCAGATGGCCCGGTATTATATGTGACAAATAATTATTAAAAAACAAATTTAGCCAGCCCAGAAGATGGGTAAAAAATTTACATTAGAATCAGAAAGAGCTTTATTGGCAAGTATGTTATTGTAGCGTGGCTAGGGCGAAAAGACCACTAAGACATAAGAGCTCAACTGTACTGAAACCTGACTACACTGATATACTTTCAGGTGAAGCTGTTTATTCATGTGAAAATACTATCTGAAGATACTGACATAGGGTCTTTCTATTGATTCACAGCTGAATGTTGATATCATTATTTGTTCATGCGGAAGCATTTCTTCAGAATATTAAATATCAATACCCATGTTCTGCTTCCCATTGTGTAAGTCTTTGTATCATAAACCTGTCATAAAATGATTGTTTTTAAATGTTGTATTTTCATTGACTGCTTCCAAAATGAATATGGTGTGTAATTCAGTCAACATGAATCAAGTTCATGCAACTTCAGTGTGTTGGGTTATTAAATTATACATTATGTTGTTGCTTTTGCTTGGGTTGAAGACAGATTTAGCATGCAAAGAAAACTGTTGCTGGCTAGTTAACCAGCCAACCAACCAATGAGATCACAAAATTAGGAAATTAATCATGTTGTGGATGTGATTTTTTCCCCGCATTTTACACTTAATTCTGTAAAAAGATGTTTATTTGAATTTGTCTGCACTCAAAAATTGTTCAGATACTGTTCAAAATTGTGTGACTTTTTTTTCTTCGGGTCAAGTCAATATCCAAAATTAGCATCAGGCATTAAAAGCAATGTGCAATTTCAGACAGGTGTAGTTTTAATCCATAATAATAATAATAATAAAAATGCTTTTACAGATTTAGTTGTTTTGTAGGTAAAACAAACAAACAAACAAAAACAAAACAAAAACAAAACAAATTTAACATCAGTGAAAGACAACAAACAGCATATTACACAATGTGCAGATTTTATTCATATTGTTAATGCAATTATTTTCAAACATAACAAAGAACTGTACAAATGATAGCAGCCATGCGTTCCCTTAAACAATTGTAAAGTGCATTATGTAACAAGGAACAGCCATGGGAATACAAAAAGGTAATCACATTAAATTGTAGACACATAGCTGCAAACTGATACAAAAGAATTTGATTACATACATTCATATGGGGCTACTAATAATACTAAGTTTTATGCCACTAATAATAAAAGCATAAAAAATAAATATATGCACTAAGCCTTTATTTCAACTGTTAACTACATATTTAAAGCTGAACTATTGCAGTTTTTCTCAATTGCTTTGGCACATTATTGAAAGCCTTAATCTCTAAGTGCAATTGTCACAACAGTTTGCTAAAACATCTGAACTGCAAAAGGTAGTAACTCACCCAAAACATTTAATTCATGCTTTAAAATCTAGTTATTGTGTCAGTGACTTGACCAATGCCACCAAAATAAGAAGAGTTTTTGCCATTGTGTGAGCCACAGTGGGCAACATGTTTAGATGTCTATTCACCATGGAAATATTTGATATATGCAATTTTCATTTTATATTGGTATGTGCATTTTTCTACTTTTTTTGTTGACAGTCTGCTTTAAAAGAATGTCTGTTTTGTCTCACACTGAGCATTTTAGATATTTCAACACAATGTATGCATAGTGCCACAATCAATCAATAACTAAATAAACGTTTTCAATAAAAAATAAGCACGAGTCAAGCTGTGATACCAAACAGGACCACAGGGAGACGCCAAAGACCACTAAACCTCCTGCCTTGACCTGACTGTATACGGATCCATTCAGAATCACTAAACCACTGACCACCGCATAATCTAAAACACCTTCAGCTAGTGTCCATTATAACACTCTTGCTTTTAGGCCAAATAATTTACGGACATCTGGACGTAAGTCACTATTCTCTGTATTAGTGCTGTTTTGAACGTATTACTTGAATTTGTTTACTGGATCAGTAGCTGCTTTTCCACTGTGGGGCCAGTGCGAGCCAGAGCTTTAAACGGGCCGTGCGGGGCTAATAGCCTCGGGCCTGTAGCACCGAGGCCAAAATAGCGCTGCGTTTCCACCGTCGGGCCAGAAGCTCCGCTGCGCTTCACTAAAACCCGCCCTTTACACGCCTCTCAGGAACAACGTCATGCAACCCCATCATTTCACCAACAAAGAGAAGTTATCAGAAAACTAATGAGAAATAAGTCACGGGAGCTAGCGCGATCACAAAACGAACATGATAAAAGTGGCTGTTTGTTTGCTTTGTTAAACATTTCAATCCAAAAGCATCTATGTTTTACTATAATAAGTGATACATTGATCATAATGAATTAATTTATCAGGATTGAAAATTAGTCACACAGAAATAAAGCGTTATGAACATAGTCTGCTCTTCAGTCGAGTCTGTTTATTTGTAGCCACTGTAGAGGCTTATGACAGAGAAAATATGCTACTAAATAAATACACGATTGTGATAGAGAATAAGAAGCTGACGTCTGATTTCAAGTGGTCGCATTTATACCATGTTTACTATGGTAACGTTAGCGTGCATGGTCTTTTTCATCGCTTATAAATATTTCTGCCTTGTATGGTGATTATAATCCACATCGGATCAAGTTATTTCAAACACTCGCTGCTGACTGAAAGTGAGTTTTGAGCTCAGCTTATTTTAAAAAGTTTTTAATGCTGGTGTTATAGCTGTTATCTTTCTGAAATGATCCGCGGCGCTGACGCTCTCCAGACGCGGAGAAACTCCGCCTTTGTTCAGAACCACTCCTTTAGCCCCAGCTGGCCCACTTTGGCCCAAGGTTTTCGTCGGGCCAAAAAACCCAAGCCATTGGCCCCGAGGAAGCCCCAACGAGGCACGATCAAGCACCGGAAGTGACAGTGGAAACGCGACTGGCCCTGGCACGCACTAGCACGCCCGCTTTAAGCCCGACAGTGGAAACGAGGCTATTGGACTTTACCAATACTTTACCAAACCAGGAGTTTACCAGTTTAAAATGATCTGATCGCAAAAACCTGCTTCTTTTCATTCGTAAGGTATTGTTTTCGTTATAATGTATAAAGATAATTAATTGTTATGCCTTCGTACCCCACACATTGACAACCCCTGAGGTAGACCGACGTACCCTTCCATTCATTCACGTGGTTTGTCAAGATGAGAGGTGACTCCTTCTGTAACTGTGATTTATATAATGTAGTGTCATTTCTAACTTTGATAATTTCACTGGGAATCCACTTGTCAGTTTTCATCAACAAGTCATGTGCATTTAGTAATTGTGCAAATTTTAGACAATAGCACTTTCTCATTTGCACACATGCCAAAATATGTGCAATCTGCTTAAATCAATAAGAAATTCAAATATGATGTGAACAAGAAACTATTTGTTTAGACATCTGAACCTACTGTTTTGAGAAAAAAAAAAAAACTCTCATTTGAGGACTGAGCCAAAGCAACTGAGAAAAACTGTAAGTAGTTTGAGGTAATAATATTACTGTTAAAACTTCTATTTAATTTCTTGCTAAATTGTTTGGTTGGCATATAATCCTAATAAAAAAGCAAATACTGCAAAAAATACAGAGTTCTGGCATGAAACTCTAGATGGTGCAGTCTGATAGCTCTAACTCAATCTGACCTAATGACATCACATTGCACAGCTGATATCAGTAGCCAGTGAGCTCAAATACCTGAATTTATTTACAATAACAACTTCAGAAACCCTCCACCATCCCCAGCTTCATGTTATATGTGCAGCAGCAGTATTTCCTACATGTAATGGCAGTAGCAAGTCTCAGTACTTGCTCTGTGACAGTAGCAGCAGCAGCATAGCAAATCTATTCTGCCAAGACCACATACATTAACATTGTCAAGTACATTACCATGCCAATCTCTCCGAGAGTAGTAATGACAGAAATAAATTTAAAAATGAATGAGCATAATTAACTTTTTTTGTGTTTATACAGTATCTACAGAGTAAGTGAGTAATATACTCACTCATTAAAAAAACGGACATATGATTGTAGATGACACATCCAGGATCCTGCTTTTCAGTGTGTATCTACAGTAGTTCATTTCTCTCATGAGAATCACTTGCAGTCAGAGGATCCGCTGACCTTGAGGTGATGTTCTCACGCTGTTCTGTGGTGGAACTACTGCGGTCCGACTGGCCTAGAGATGATACAATATATTATTAGAAAACTTTAGAATTAGCATCAGCTCGCGTTTTTTCATACCAATTCAGTATGTTACATGTTTCACTTGATAAACCCCACTCTAAACTAACACAACTGTTGGACTAAATTTTTACATTAAATTTTTAACCCAAAAGTTAGCTTAGTCAATATTTGACCCAAACTTGGGTTGAAACAACCCTGCTTTTTTCAGACTGTGTGCATATTAAACTAATAAGCCTTTATGGTACCAGACTTTACAGCATGGTCTCCATATGTAAATGCTGTATAAATATTCCATTAAATAATTAATCTCAGGTTAAAGACAAATGAGAATGAGAAAAATGGCATTTGAAACATGTTATTATAGTGTTTGTCCTGTTTGCAGTTGTTGGATGGGCGAGTATGACTATTAATCAAGAATGTCTATTCTTGCGTATAATATGAATAATATGGAGTAATATGATGGTGAGTAAATAAAGACTTTTTTTTCTGTGTCAATTAGTCCTTGAATTAATATGAACTCACCACTGAAACTTATTTTTTTGTAGATTAAAGACATGATGCATAGAACTACAGTTGCAAGAGCACCTGCAGCTACTGCTGCCCAGTGATGACTTCTAGATTCCAGACTTCTATCTGCTGGGAAAAAATAATAATTTAAAAATATAATGTTCTAAACATTCAATAAATGAATGCAACATGTAAATGCTATAAATAGCAATTCTGAGCTGCCAGCTGGAGTAGGAAGCTACTGTACAGCAATTTTGCACACAATATTAAAGTCTGACTGTTAATAAGGTCATATTTACCCCATGATGTTGTAAATGTCTGACCGCTGTGAAGGACGTGACACTCATAGCCCTGTTTCTCATCTCTGTGTATCTTCACACTGGTTCTCATCTGAAAGCTTTGGTTATTGTTGGGTCTGAATCCAGAAGAGCTGAAGGGTTGGAGTGTGATGTTGTTTAGCGTGATCTTCATCTCTATGAGTTTGGGGGAGAAGCCAGTGGCCAGACAGGTCAGAATCAGCTCACTTTGGTCATGAAGAGCTGCAGATGCAAACATGTGAAGAGCTGGAGGAGCTGCAATAAGAAGCACATGATAGAGGAGGATAGTGGAACCACTCAGCTGATTCTGAACAAAAAGACATAAATGACTGAGTGTGAAACACTGAAATCATTAGAGAATCACATACTGCTTATCGAAGCATTATATGTGGAGATCCAGTCCATGCAGTCGTTGAGGTATAACTGGAGATGATCATTGAGTACTCTGTCAGAATCCCATTTCATTTTGGTTTCTTTTGCCTTTGGACTTTTATCAATCCACTGCATTGTGTAATAATTGAAGAAAATAAAATCCTCTCCATCATATCCGTACTCATCAAATGCATTCACATTCATCACTGCTCCATCTGGATGTTTATCCACCTCACAGCCGACTCTCCTCTGTAGTGTGTGGAGGCCTGAACATGTAAATTAACAAATAAATAAAAAACAACAACAAATTATTACAAGTTAAAAAATATGTTGTAATTTTAAAATAGTGGCCCATAAAAGCATTTGAACAATTAAAAATATCTCAATGTCATTCCAGTAAAACCCAGTGAATTCACCATCACATCTGGAGCTTGTGCAGTTTGCCAGAGTGTTAAGCAGATTTATGAACCAGTCTCTAGAATCATCTGGTTCTCTGGTATATCTCCAGATTTCTGGAACAAAACGATCTCTTTTCCAGGTTTGTTCTTCATTACTGTAGTGAGAGATCCATGTGTCGTCATACAGACACACTGCACTGAACACAGGACCAGAGACTCCATCAGGTTTGGTGAGGACGGTGTAAACAAACAGGAGATGGTGTCTCTCTGAGGAAAGATAAATGCAAGACAATAAAAGTGTTAAGCAGCTAATTAACACTAATATTAATTACATACCACAGATTTACTTTATACTATGTAGTACTATAGTAACTGTAACCATGGTATTGTTGCAGAAATGTGAGACATTCACATCAAATTTTATTATGTTATCAACATACACTAGGCATGAATTAAACATTAAAGGAGCGATGGGTTTAAACTGCAATGTTTTTAATATAGGCAGACGTATTAGAGCCTATTCCGCGCTCAAGCTCGCGCATAAAGCAATTCCATCAAAGCACCGGCAAAGTGATTATGAACGTGTCGGTGGAAAATAATACATTTCAATTATTTATTAATAAACTAGTGCTCTGAGAAAAAGAACGGGTTGAATGTTAACCAATTTCGTTTCCATATAATTATAAACTACGATAAAAGTTCATCAGCATGCACTGATTAATAGCATGTTGTAGCAAAAAAAAAAAAAAAAAAAAAAAAAAACCTTTGCTTATGCGACCAACTGAGAAAGTTAGTTGCAAAAGAGCGATTTGTGGGAAGAATGAGTCTGGAGCCCTGAATTGTCCAGCTCCCCCTGTGAATGATCTAGCACCCCTTCAGCACCTGCGTTCAAAATTCTCTGGTGCCAGTGTCCTGACATTTTATCCTACCAGGGTTTACTGCGCATGCGCACATCAATATTGCATTTATACACCTTTTTATCATGCTGAACAACAATATTTAATGTATCTGCATTAGTGTAAGGGTAGGTTTAGGGTAGGTGTAGACTTTAATAAAACACAAACTAATAGGTAGAAAAATTATTTATTGTTGATTTCCTGCAGCTCCCTTCTAGCTACAACCACGAACATAACACATAATTGCTATATTTGAATTACTGTAAGGGTTAATAAACCATAACTTTACAGTAGCATTTTTCGTTGTCAAACTGTACTATATCCACTGTTTTAATGGGAGGTATTAGTCTGACAGAACACCGCACCTGGTATATCGATGTATTTTTGAAAAGCAAATTAAGTTTTTCCAACTCTAAACCCAGTGCCCAAGTAAATTAGGTTATTAAATTAAAACTAGTGTAATGGCTACAAACACTACAGTATTTATGGTAGTCCTGTTTGGTAGGGTGAGTACAGTAGTTTCTAGCCTACGTGTCCTTTATGAATGGGATGGCATTAGCTTTGGAGTAATGGCAGGTGCATGCTGATTGCCAGATGGGTGGTGGTGATTTCTTGCTTGGAGACTGCAATGATGGTTTGTGCCAGCTTGGGAAAACAGTTGTCGTAGCTGTGGTTAGGTATGTGACAATGTTGGATGTAATACTTTTTAAAAGTGTGATATTGTGTATAATCATGTGCATTTAAATGTTTTGTGCAGATGGCAATGATGGTTTGTGCCAGAGTTGGAAAACTCTTGTCTAGCTGGTACTAGGTATGTGATGTATATGGTTGAAGTGTATGTTTGTTTTATATTGTGTTGTATTGGAATGTGTATTTTTGTATTCATGTTATTTGATGTATGGTGTTTTTAAAAAATGATTTTGAATGTTTTAGCACAATAAGGAGGGTGTCTTTCTGGCTCTGTTTTAGGAGCTTGCCTGTGTCACTGTTTTGAATGACTGTTTTTGTCTGGTGTAAAGTATTGCACATTTACACGTGAGATATTGGGGGTTGTTGAACCCTTATGGTATCAACTTGCTACCAGCTAAGCCTATTTGTGTTTGAGAACTTTTGATGAGTTGTTAATAAATTTCGGTTACCTGGATGATTAAGTGGAGAAGTTTATTGCTTGACATTGATAGGCTTTACACTAGCTAACGAGTTGCGCGGTGTCCCCACCACTATTCAAAGCAAAGTTACGTCACTGCCTATAACATATTTCTCAAGTGTCCTGCACGAGTTCACACATGTAACCACCGTAACCACAAAGGGGTGTGGTACCTTTCAGTGCTCGTTCCTGCACCGAGTCTATTTTGTTGGTTAAAACGACTAAGAATTAAATTGACAGCGCATTGTTCATGGTTAAAATGAAAATGGATTGATACGAAATGTATTAAATATACCATAAATGCAGATAATTAAAGCATTTCAGAGTCAACACATGACTTTTTAGCTATGAGTAAAGAAAGGAAAAGTAGACTACACTTTTAGATAAACACGATTGCACTCGTGGAGTTAGAAATCAAAGTTCTGTATGACCAGCAGGATTACTTGTATTAGTACAACCGCCAGAAAAAAAGAAGAAAAAAACATAAAAGAATACATGAATGTCTTACCGGAATAAACGCCGCGTAGCCCTATGTACGCAAACAGTACAATGCGAGAGAACTTCAAATCCATTTTAAGTTTAGATGACACTGCGCCGAACACGCATAGGAAACACCACATGGACATTAAAAGCTGCAGACAATGCCGGTGTTGTGCCGAAATTGGTGACCTAGAGAAATTTGTGACTAGCGGTCGCTGTTCCGTACATTTTCGCTCGAGAACGCGCCTGGTGCCCATTCACATTGTCGTGACTGCGCCTGGAAGACTCTGATAAGGTGCTGCGGAGAAGATGCGCTGATTGAACATGCAAGAAGATTCAATAAAGAAAAAAAAAATTAGACACGTTCTCCTTTTTCTGTGTGTGTTTTTCACAGGTTTAATTTATTTTTCTCAATGTTATTTGTTAACTGAAATCATTAGGCCAGTAAAACGAAGCTACTTCGATGCTTTTGAATGTTGTTTATTATTCGTTTAGCAGAAGCTTTTATCCAAAGTGAGTTACAGTTGAGGAATACAGCAAGTGATTCATTGGAACTGTTTGATTTGCGGTGGGAATTGCGGTTATGTTGTAACACGGTGTACAGTATTGTATTTATGTAGCCTATATGCAAACGAACCAAAAAAAAAAAAAAAAAAAATCCCTTTTATGATAGGATATTTTCATGCCTGTTTAATGAACAGTAAATAATTATTGCACATGCACAAGTAAAAGAGTCCGCATTACACAAACGGTCTACAGGGTTAATAAGGGTCACAGTACAATAGGACACTGAAGAAGAACTTGCTGCTGATTGTAAAAAACACCATAAGAAAGATTGCTCGGGGTCTCTGATCATCGTGTGAACATTTCATAGTCCTTCTGCAGGAGGCACGAGGACCATGTTGGAGAACTTTCACATGATTTGGACGATTAGTGTAACATCTTACAGTAAAAACAGCCAAATTTGCTGCAGTCCAAGAGGATTTGGTGCACTATATAATAATAATAATAATAACAACAATAATAAAGTAATAATAATAATAATGAAGTAATAATAATAAAGCCCTTCAGGCTCAGCTGGGATGCCAACCCAGGACCTTCTTGCTGTGAGGCAACAGTGCTACCAACTGAGCCACTGTTTTGCCTCAGTCTGAACTGTTAATATTAATAATAATCACAAAAATATTATTTTTCATAAAATTACACACAAAAGACACAGCTTAGCATGATTATTTAAACAAGATTTTCACATAATTATATGCAACAGGTGCATAAATGGCTATATATAGGAAGTGTCACAGTTCAGGTCCAGCGTCTCTGGATTTTCTCTTACAAGTTTTGTGAAAAAAAAAATTGTTGAGTGTACTTTTGAGTCTGAATTTTAGAAGAAAAAAAAGGGAAGGAAAGAAAGAAGGCCAATTAATGTGTATTTTACATTATATACATGTATAAAACAGAAAAACATGTATAACTACTTGCTCCAATGTGACATACAAGATATGTTGTTCAAACACAGTTAAAAAATTTCCACCTATGGATTATAAACATATTTTGGTTAAATGCTGACATTGACTACAGATGAATGCATTATGTCCTTGTAAGTGTTATTCCCATTTCACCCCTTACCGTTTTTGGGCTGTTGATGATTTACCGACAAAGAATTGTATTATCTAAAACACAAAGGCACTGCCAAGGAGCTCTGTGTAAAGGTCATTTGTGGCCAGGAACCAACAGACCACATCTTCCAGGAGTTTCACTGTAGTGCTTTTGGAGCACACAAATTAAAACAAGAGATGCCATATCTAAAAGATATTCATGCTTGGGTAGGTGCATATTTGGATAAACTACAGATAACCTCCCTTACTGTGATTTAAAGTATGGTAACAAGCTTTGAAATTTGATCATTTTTAGCTATTCTTTTTCTTTTTCAATCAAATTTATAATAGGTTACCAGGTGTGTGTTATGCCAGAGCAAGCGTTGCGACCTTAAGCAAAGTGTGGAGTACATCCCTATAGAGGTATTGAGAATAACCTAATGATTATATGCAGGTTTTATTCAAATTTTAATGATGAAATATAAATGTCAGATGTATAGAATGTCACATTCCATTTTCATATTTTACTGAAGTGTAGTTTTTTATTCATACATTTTATTTTGTCATTCTTAGGGGTGTGAAACTAGGAGGACCACAGATCTGCACTGTTTACTTGTATACCCTCTTCCCCCACACCTATGATTCTCAAGTGTTATTGAACATCTTATGTAGTGGTTCAAATGTGTAAATGGGGTTGAGGATAAATATTGCAGGACTGTGGCCCTGCAGGAGCAGAGTCTGACACCCAGGCAGCTGCAGTTATAATTAATAAGCATTGGTTATGAGCATGGTCAATGCATTCTTTATTTATCAGGTCACAGCCCCGTTTGAGCTCATTGGGATGGATCTAATTGGGAAACTAACAAAAACAGATGACGGATATCAGTATATTTCTGTCCTCATCGATTATTTCACAAAGTGGCCCCAGCTTATCCCCTGAAGACCAAGTCAGCCAGTGAGGTCACAAACTGTATACTGAAGTTTTTTTTTTTGTTTGTTTTGTTTTGTTTTTTTGTTTTTTGTTTTTTTATCAGTTGGAGGGACCAAAAAGCATCCTCACTGATCAAGGAAAGGAATTTGTGAATTCGGTATGTATCTATGTACTCTAATATATATATCACAGTTAATTGATTTTGAATTCAAAATGTTTGCATTAAAAAATGTATTTTGCTAGACAAGTAAAAGGTTAAGTGTGTATTCTAATGTGCCAGTACAACTACATATGCAAATCATTCAGTGCATGATTTACCACTGGCACTTTGAATTGAACTGACCTTCAGTTTTGGATCCAGTACTGGCACAGAAATACATTTTAAACCGTAAAATTAAGTTTTCTATGAAGTCATTATTTAATTACCATTAAAAAAAAAATGAACAAATGTGAACTTTATTCTGAATCTTTCCATTGTACAAGTTTATACTATTTTCAGATAAATGCAGATGTATGTAAAATACTGGGCATTGAGAGGAGCTTGTGTGCCCCTTATCATCCCCAAACCAATGGGTTGGTGGAAAAAATGAACGGAACAGTGCAGAGGTAAAATGTATTATTATTATTATTATTATTATTGATAAGACAAAATAAGTTAATTTAACAGAATATGTTTTATACATGTTTTTACATGCTTTGAAAGTACTTCAAACTATGCATACAGCTAGCTATAAACAGATTTCTGAAAATCCAGTGCTCAGGAAAAATGGTGAAGAGCAAACCAAACCAATGGAACCAGTACTTGGATGCCGTGATGTTTGGCCTGAGAACAAAAAATCAAATAACAACCAAATCCTCGCCTTTTTGTCTCATGTTCGGCAGAGAGGCCCACTATCCTTCTGAAATACCAGAGCAATACCAGGTTTGAAAAAATTGTGCAAAATATATTTTTTTTCTCTGCCACTTCCAGATTTAAAAAAAAAAAGTGTTTCTTGTTTTGTTTTGTTTTTTGTTAGTTTTTTTTAAATGTGAAGGTTGACAACAGCACCGAAAAAAAATATTACAAAAGAAGAAGTATTCATTAAACAACATGAAGAAATCTTAAAAGTTGTCAATCAAAACAATAAGGCCTCTCAAGAGAGAATCAAAGAGAGACTTGTAAAAAAGAAGGGCAGAATAGATACCATTGGGGATCCGGTTTGGAGAAAAAACATACGCGAGGAACAACGGAAAGGGGGCTAACTTGATCCGGAGTGTTTAGGCCCTTTTACTGTAACAAAAATTGAAGAAAAATCTGTGGATCTGTTGGATACCAATGGCAAAGCACTGCCAAAGATGAACATCGACCACCTAAAACCATACATAGAGGAGATGCCCAGAATACCCCACAAATTAAAACCGTCAAGACAGAAGCAGAAAAATACACCGGATGCCACCACCATAAACACCACAGAACAAGGCAGCCCCCAAATCGAAGATACTTTGTCCAGACAAGACAGCCCCAGAGATTTTCAGCACATCACTGTGGAAAAAGCAAACACTGAAGAAATTACTCAGAAGCCTCCATCATTACAGGAAACTAGTGAGTTACACAGTCCTCAGAGAAATTCATAAATTGTCTAATACAGGAAAAAAAGAATCTTGTTAAAAAGTTATTATTCTGTGCAGACATAACTGAATGCTTGGGCTGAGAGGTGTGCTCACGTGATGCTTTCTAAAATAGGACCCTATAAAATCTATTATTGGGACACAAGACAGGCAGGCCCAAACCAGGAATTAGAGAGTGAGGGGAAAAAAACAGTTCAGCACAGTCTGCAAGTTATCTTTGATATTATTTCTCATATTCATAGATTTTTCATTTTTATTCTGTTTTTATGGCAAGATTGTCAATGCCTATTTATATTTAATGATGAGGAAATACAACAAGCTCCATCTGGAAGAGGCCCTGTTTGTTGATTCTTTTGAAATAACTAGGATCTGGAATAGTGGACAGTCCAAATTAAAGGTATGTGAACTACGATAAAAAGTAACTAAAACAGCAGAAGTCTGTGCTGCTGGATCCCTTTGAATGTAAATGCCTTCAAACTCACCAAATGCCTGGAGTCGACAAAGTACTTTGTCCTATCTTTTTATTTCATCTGGTAGTTGATACATTATATTTTACTAGCAGTGATTGGGTTGACACTAATAACTTGGAACAATTAAATGATTGTTAAAGAGTATTAATGCAAAGCAGAGGTTGTGCAGTTGGAAACTGGACCTCTGAGACGCTCCCAGTACAAACAGATGGAACGTCATGTGCTGTATTTGCTCTGAAAGTATGTACAATTCTTATGTATGTCAACTGACACACTGAAGTGAACATTTGATGACATTAAGACATGAGGGCTCAGTGGGTGTATTTAAGATTAATCTTACGTTCTGTATAATTAAGTTATCAATGTCTTTTATAAACTGTTATATAGTTAACTTTTAACAGTTATTTTGTCTTTTATATGCTGAATATATCCTGAATGACAAGGCAGCTACGGGTATTAAGTTTCCATCCACCACCAATGACCTGTACAATTACAGAAAGGTCATTGCACTCACTCTCCTTAAAGAGACAGGTATTGTTCTTTATTTATTGATTTTTCTCTTTTTTTAAAAAAAGTTGTTTACAACTTATGCTATTTAAATTCTATGACTGCAAGTACATTCATTATATTAACATCAACTGTCATGTGTAACTTTTAACTACTCAGATTATTTATAATTGTTAGATGCAAGTTCCAAAATGCTAAATCCATGTTTTTTCCAGATGATCTGTCTGAACTGTGCCACTATGTGGGATGGAAGATGACAAGCCTCAGAAGAAGGCGGCTAAGATCCCGCGCCTGACTATCAACTGGGTAAGAGCATCTTTAGCAGTAAGTCAACAGACAGCAACAAGCAAAACAAATTTAAGCTAAAATAGTTTTTAAAACCACCCTCAAATTTTTGAGTGCACTGACATTTGAAACATGATTCTCTTCACGCCAACCCAGCAGTCTGACAGAACCAGCTTCAACAAAATTGGGGTAAAATCCCAATTCAGTCTTGAGTGATTTTTTTTTTTTTTCAACCAGGAAGATCCCATTGAGATACTGCACTCTTCTTCCAGAGAATCCTGCTGTATAAAATATGAAACAAATAATACTAGTCAATGCTGTTAATATTGCTTGGCACTAATAATTACAGTTAAAGTGCCTCAGCTCATCCCAACATGTTTAGTGCATTTATAGAGTTTTTCCCTCTTTATTCTGCAGGTGGAACATGTTTTGACAGTGAAACTATGTGGCCTGTTATCGTAGGAGTAGCAGTAGCTGTAGTTGCAGTTCTAGTGTCAGCTTGTTGGCTTTGTGTAAACTATCCAGCGGTGAGTTGAAAATATTCAACATTATCATTGTGTTTAAATATTCTTGTTTTAAAGACATTTTAAAGTGAATGAATCAGAGATGGACCTACTGACCGTATGTACTTTATGAAATATGTGAACTGATTTTTTTAAGTTAAAACTGTATGATTTTTGATCGTTTTCATTGTTTAAAATGTACTCTGCTGTTCAATGTGTGATGCATTACTATAAGATTATATGCATTAACATGTACTGAATTCTACATTTACTAAAACAAGATATTTGTATCAAGCTGAAGTGTTTATAAACGTCTGCTGTATCTTCTGTTTTTGTTCTTAGGTTATAGGATCTGCTGTTGTAGCATCATGGAATCCAAATTTAAACATCCTTAACGATGTTGATGAACAAAGCGATCTGTGATTGGTCTGTTGAACAGTAAGAGACAGTCACACTATGGTTTCTGCTCCGGCTACACTCCGGGTTTTCTGCAGAGCAATTCTGTCACCATTTGAAAGTTGTCCTTTTTAATTTAAAATGGAGGCTTGTAATTATTTTTTGTTGAGAGGATATTATGTTGTTATATTGTTCTATTATTTTAAAATGTTTAACTGCTACCTTGGCCAGGTCTCCCTTGTAAAATAGAGATTTTAATCTCAATGAGACTTCCTGGTATAAAGTAAAATAAATAAAAAATTATGAATGTGTGTAGATGTTTAAGAGGTTGTTGTGTCATCATTGATTTACTGTAATTTTGAGGTGTTTAATTTAGATTTTAGAAAATAAACGTGTTTGCTCTCCTCTCAAATCATGTTTTTTTTATTTTGTTTTTTACTGGCATGTCTTTTCGGTGTTGAGGACTAGTGCATCTTTAAGCCTATTTAGTACGAGAAATCAGGTTTTTAGATTTTTAGTTTAGATGTTGAATCCTCACTGCTAAAAAAAAAAAAAAAAAAAAATTCACAGACATTCGATAAAGCAACATTTCTGTTGTTTTACCCTCTTGCTATCTCTTAAATTTATGAATTCTGTATTAGTTCTGATTGTCACCAGCAGAGGGAAGCACGAACCTTTGTGTCTGTAATTAGGCCTTAAAGCAGTTCATAAACAAGAAAAAAGGAAAACGACCTAGTAAATATGATCCTGTGCTCCTGGAAACAATACAAAATTGCGTCACCGTGCGTGCCCAGGTATACCTCTGCGGATTTTTTTTTTACGCATTCAAACCGAAATACAAAAATCTCTGATGTTCAACTTCTCAGTCAAAGTTCTTCTCCTCTTTTGTGCTATTTTGCCAGCACAGAGCGTCAAGAAAACGTAATCATTTTATATTCAATGTGAAACTTTGCATTCACACGTACGATATCACATTCAAATTAAAATTGTGTTCATGATCAGCAGGAACTGCTACTACATACTAACAGATACTTAAGGTTTCATTCGTTTATATACCTTGTGTTTTATTCATCCGCTGGTTTTACTGATTGAGTTGTTCGGTTTAGGTTTAAACTTTGTTTCCTTCGTCTCTTTTTCACTCCAGAAATGTGATTTCTTGACACAGTTGTGAGAGGAATCTAATCTTTGGAAAGCACACTGACGGGACACACGAGAAATTAATTATATAAGTACACATTACACAGGTAGGCAAATTATTTATTAACCAGAGTGCAAAAGGTTTATTCAAACATTTGCATGTAATGAAACATTTTTAACATTGTCAAAATATTTAGCATTTAAGGATGCACAACATATCAGCCATTAATATATTTAATTATTTCCACCTCTTTAAGAATTAAATCTTCATCAAGTGCTAATCTACAGGGATAATCACAGGTCATGGCCAGTTTTAACTAACTAAAACCAGCGATATTACAGCTGAATTTTCAAAAGAACTCATGTATAAAATTCAGATGGCCCGGTATTATATGTGACAAGTAATTATTAAAAAACAGATTTACCCAGCCCAGAAGATGGGTAAAAATTTTACATTAGAATCAGAATCAGAAAGAGCTTTATTGGCAAGTATGTTATTGTAGCGTGGCTAGGATGAAAAGACCACTTAGAAATAAGAGCTGAACTGTACTGAAACCCGACTACACTGATATACTTTCAGGTGAACCTGTTTATTAATGTGAAAATACTTATATTACTAATATTAATAATACTAATAATAATAATTTGTCTGCACTCAAAAATTGTTCAGATACTGCAATCACACAATTCAAAACACAATTTTTTCTTCAGGTCAAGACAATATCCAAAATCAGCATCAGGAATTAAAAGCAATGTGCAATTTCAGACAGGTGTAGTTTTAATACATAATAAAGAATGCTTTTACAAATTTAGTTGTTTTGTAGGTAAACAAAAAAAAAAAAAAAGACAACAAACAGCATATTACACAATGTGCAGATTTTATTTGTTGTTATTTATGCATTTTCAAAAATAACACAAAGAACTTTACAAATGATAGCAACCAATAATACTAATATATATACTAATATTTAATAATAATATGAATAATACTAAGTTTTATATTACTAATAATAAAAGCATAAAAAATAAAGTTTAAATAAACCCCTTTCTCAGTGACATAACTTCAGCACCAAAAAATATGCATTAAGCCTTTATTGAATTGTTATTCTACATATTTAAAGCTGAACTATTTCAGTTTTTCTCAATTGCTTTGTCACAACTGTTTGCTAAAACATCTGAACCCTAACTCACCCAAAACATTTAATTCATGCTTTAAAATCTAGTTATTGTGTCAGTGACTTGACCAATGCCACCAAAATAATTAGAGTTCTTGTCATTGTGTGAGCTGCAGTGGTCAAAATGTTAAGATGTCTATTCACCATGGAAATATTTGTTATATGCAATTTTAATTTCATTTCTTTTTGTGTTATATGCAATTTCATTTTAGATTTGTTATGTGCATTTTTTCTACTTTTTTTGTTGACAGTCTGCTTTAAAAGAATGTCTGTTTTGTCTCCCACTGAGCATTGTAGATATTTCAACACAATGTATGCATAGTGCCACAATCAATCAATAATTAAATGAACGTTTTCAATAAAAATAAGCACGAGTCAAGCTGCGATACCAAGCAGGACCACAGGGAGACGCTAAAGACCACTAAACCTCCTGCCTTGACCTGACTGTATACGGATCCATTCAGAATCACTAAACCACTGACCACCGCATAATCTAAAACACCTTCAGCTAGTGTCCATTATAACACTCTTGCTTTTAGGCCAAATAATTTACAGTAATTTACAAATAATTTATAATTTACTGACATCTGGACATAAGTCACTATTCTCTGTATTAGCGCTTTTTTGAACTTATTACTTGAATTCACATATATATATATATATATTACTTGAATTCGTTTACTGGATCATTAGACTTTACCTGTTTGTCAGTAAATTGCGTGTTAACACATACCTACATTTTTTGTACATTAGCACCGCCTACTGGTTTGTTGCTTTTGCTCAAACACAGAGAACCTAAATTAAGCTTGTAAATAGCATTTTTTAAAGGTGAAAATACATGTTGAACAATGACTTTTCAGAATATAGGCTATAACTACATATAATAATTACAGCATATTTTAAATGGGCCTATTTAGACAGTTAACTATAACTGTTCAAGCCCTAAAAGTCATGAACATTTTCACAATCACAGTAGATATTGTGTAATATATTTACACATTTCTCCAAACAGTATTTACATGTACACTTATACTGTAACATACTTCTAAAGCATATTTTTATAATTCAACCACTATGCATTATTTGTTAGAGAGCCCCTTCTGATAACACCATTAAGCCTTGAATCAAAAAGTAATAATATATATTTTATTAAAAGGCTACTACACAGAACAACAGATTAATCTATATTCTCGCCAAAATGTTGGATAGATTTGGAGTGCTAATACACCCGTGATCTATCTATTCAGTTTCCTGGAAGTTAGCATTAGGTCAATGTCGTTGGTTCATGATGGCTGATGAGGTAAGCTCAGTGTAGTGTTTGAGTCACTCTATCATGAATAATTCAAATAAAATAAAGGTGTTGTGTCACGGTGACACCGCCTGTCGTTACTGTTTGTAATCATTCTCATGACTATAAATCCGGTGATGCACACCTTCGTTTTATTGTATTTATTCATGAGATTGCGAACAAACGCTTACCTAATGGATACGATGAGCCTACGTCACCTGGCATCTTCCGTTGGGGGCGCGCCCATGATGCGCATCGTATACTAAATAGAGTAGAGAGACGGGAATCCATACATCATTCTTTCCAAATTATATATTACACTTCTTTACAGGTAACTGTGAAAACAAACTTGGCTTACTTTCGGTTATAATAAACACTGTTAAACATATTACGGTGGGTTGAAAAAGAGTTTTTTTTTTTTTACTTTAAGTTTGTCATGAGTTTGTTGCTTCGCGATTAGCACGACAGCCATTATATGCAATTATATGCAATACATCAAAATACTGTTGCAGTTGGAATCAATAAGAGTTGATGTTGTTTCAGAGTTATGAATTATCTTCGACTTACATATTTGGTCATTTAACCCCCTGTGATATGTCTATTAACAGCGAGTTATAGCTAAGTACTAGCATAGGCTATGTCTTAACCCATTTAATCATTTTTTTTCCCCCAGAGATGACATTTGTATGGTATTTACAATAATTAAGTCATCGATATCAATTATATATATATATATATATATATATATATATATATATATATATATATATAAATACTTTAAGTCCTTAAAAGAAAAAAATGGGAATGGCACAACTAATCAAATGAAATGATGACAAAATTACAAAAATTAGATAGATAGATAAGACAGACAGACAGACAGACAGACAGACGAGAGACAGATAGACAGACAGACAGACAGATAGATAGATAGATAGATAGATAGATAGATAGATAGATAGATGACAGACAGACAGACAGACAGACAGACAGACATATGACAGACAGACAGACAGATGATAGACATACAGACAGACAGACAGACAGACAGACAGACAGACAGATGACAGACAGACAGACAGACAGACAGACAGATGACAGACAGACAGACAGACAGACAGACAGACAGATAGACAGACAGACAGACAGACAGACAGACAGACAGACAGATGACAGACAGACAGACAGACAGACAGACAGACAGATGACAGACAGACAGACAGACAGACAGATGACAGACAGACAGACAGACAGACAGACAGACAGACAGACAGACGAAAGACAGATAGACAGACAGACAGACAGATAGATAGATAGATGACAGACAGACAGACAGACAGATGACAGACAGACAGACAGACAGACAGACAGACAGACAGACAGACAGATGACAGACAGACAGACAGATGATAGACATACAGACAGACAGACAGACAGACAGACAGACAGACAGATGACAGACAGACAGACAGACAGATGACAGACAGACAGACAGATGATAGACATACAGACAGACAGATAGATAGATAGATAGATAGATAGACAGATAGACAGACAGACAGACAGATAGATAGATAGATAGATAGATAGATAGATAGATAGATAGATGACAGACAGACAGACAGACAGACAGACAGACATATGACAGACAGACAGACAGATGATAGACATACAGACAGACAGACAGACAGACAGACAGACAGACAGACAGACAGACAGACAGACAGACAGATGACAGACAGACAGACAGACAGACAGACAGATAGACAGACAGACAGACAGACAGACAGACAGACAGACAGAAACTTACGAATATAACCAATAGTTTTACTATAGTAAAACTGTAGTTAACCATGACTGTATAGGAAAGGCTAACCAAGTTTTTTAAACAAAAAACATGGTTTTACTACAGTTATATTGTATTAATACAGTAAAACCATAGTAACCATGACAGTAGTAACCATGGTTTTACTAAAGAATCTAGAATTACATTATAGCCATTTTGTTACAAAAAACATCTACAAAATAACAACAGAAAGAAAAGTTACCATTCTATGATACAGAGTTGATGACAGAGATATAACTAGGCTAGATAGATAGATATTATATGTTTGATTCATATAAAGACCGGAAGCCCTCACATCAGCATTATTTCCTAAATATATTCCTAACTATATTACACTTATTTTACTCCTAACTATATTACACTATAATACACTTCTTTCCAGGAGGATTACAATGGCGCTGAGCATTTCGGGAGTGTGCCAGATTGGCTCAAACAGATGACCAGGACTCTATTGAAACAATAATTACAAGGTAATTGATCTTGTTTTGTGGCACTGTGGCCGCCCAGTATTTTTGTTTTGTTTCTTGGCCTTAAGGTGTTTAGCCTATAGATGCCAAGTTAGCCTAAAAGGCAACTGATGATTAATAAATATCTGTTCCAGCTCCTCTATTTTTGTATTTGACTTTAATTAAGGTAAGGCTATCCATTGATTGTCCTGTTTCTTGTTAAATTCTGTCTGCAATGGAAACGATGGCACGGAGCCTTCAATGGGCAAAAAGCAGACTTTGTGAATCCCAACTAGCTGACGGACTCTTAAATTTAATTGGCGTTTGTGGCAGATGTTCGGCAGCAACTACAACCTGGTGGTATTGTTGTTTTTCACTATGAGAAACTAGTGGATGGGCTGCACTCTATCGGAACTCTGATGGATACAGAAATATATGTACTATCACATTAGAGGTCTTAATGTTCAATGTACCCACACTGTAATTGAAAACATAAATCATGCAGTTGTAACAGTTGACAATAAGCATACTTGGATAAAGTGTAAAAAAAACAATCAAAGTTAAGTGGATGTCAAAGCACTAATCATTGTTATATCTAATTAAATGTTTTGTATTGCAGCTTTCCTTGGTTATCTAGTTCTACGCCTTAGGGGACATACTGGGCGTCCAAAGTGCCACATCACCCCTGAAAAACTGCAGTTTTTACTGTCTTTACAGTTTACTTACCTCAAATTGCAGAAAATACTGGGCACTTCAAGTCGCACTGTGAAACGACGTCTTGGGTAAATATAGATCTTACTTATGAACCCAAGGGTATTGTCATAATTTTGTTTAATTGCATAATGATAATTGTCAGCTTGACTTCACTCCTTACAAACTGAAATCGTATAGAATTATTTAAAATTAAGTAAAATAAATCAATGTTACACTCAGAATTATGTTTAAATGTTTGATCCTAAACAGATCATTCAATCTATCTCTGCGTGGCCGCTTCATAAACATCTCTGATGCGGAGTTGGATGAAAGAGTCCAACAGGTGGACTTACTGGATCCAGAGGCTGTACGAGCAAGACTTTTTGGAGAAGGTCTAACAAAAAAGTAAAAGCCAAAAGCCCAGATGACGGCACACTTCAGCTTTGTACACCGAACCAGGAACAGGGACAATTCTTTCATCCTCCATTACTAGCAGCGAATAGCGATATTAATGCTAACATTAGTGGCATGCCCTAATGCTAGTATTTCCTGTTACTCTCACTGTCCAGGGTATATACAGCAATCCTTAAGTTAAATTTACTACTTTTTAATACCTTTTTTACTACCTTCAGAATATTTTTTAAAACCATCACGACACTGAATTGCAAGTGTTAATCAGCGACCTTTCTATTATTTACACAGATTTTGACATATATAACATACAAAAAAGAATAGATTTAGAGACTGATGTTGACAACATATTGCACATTTATTTCACTTAGTAAATAAAAATAAAACAAACTACATAAAATGTGCAATGGACAGAATGGATAGTTCCAGCACACTGGCTGGCATTCATTGCAAGTTGATGCATTACAAACGGGCATCTTCTATGAACTGTTGCGGATTCTATGAACTGTGAACGATGCTAATCCAAATCTGATGATGTACCCGGTTTTGTCTTTACCACACGTGAATGACTTCGCGATGTCAGAGTCGGGAAACATTTCTTTAAACAGCTTCGAAATTCCTTCTTTGGAGTTCAATGAGTGGTGATTAACTGGGTTGCCACCTTCAGAGAGGCAAAATAAGGGACACCCATACACGACCCCCCCCCCCCCCCCCCCCCCCCTCAAAAAAACAAAACAAAAACAAAACAATGCTCAAGCATTCTTATTCTTCAAACTTCCAACATAACATATTGATATTGTTATTTTAAATTTGATTTTTTATAATTAGTAATTATTATTAGTCTTTTTTTTTGACAGTTCTGCAGCTCCTACTTGGATGGGATAAATGTTTTATGATTATTATTTATTTGCTCAAATTAGGGCTACATTTATTCGTCCCATTTTTATCTAAATACTAAATAGTAATTTGTAAAAAATGTATATGACATTTTGTATATATTTATGATTAATATAAATGATAAATTAATAAATAGGGTCTAACATTAATTAGAATCTATTAATTTATCTGTCTAATAATGTCTAAAAATATAATTATTATGTCTACAATGCTCTGATAATGTATGGAATATTATATTAACAGACTATATCAAATTTTAATAAAACAATAGGCCTATACCTTGAAGCACAGATGTGTCTGTCACTTTAAATGTATGGTTCACCCAAAAATAAAAATTATATAAATCATAATATACCCAGGCTGTTCTAAACCTGCTTAAAGTTCTTTCTTCTGTTGAACACAAAAGAAGATACTTTGAAGAATGTGGGTAACCAAACAGCTTTAATAAAAGCTGTTTGGTTACCCACATTCGTTTGGAACAACTTGTGGGTGTGTAAACGGTGACAAAATTTTCATTTTTGGGTGAACTATCCCTTTATGCAGACAGTCCAACTTGAGCAACTGAAATGCTTCTCTGCAAACTGCACGTTCATCATTAGTTACAGGATACACACACTGATAACTTTCCTATTCATCCCTACGTCTGGAGAGTCTTGTGTTCAAAGGGCGGATGTGAGTGAGCTCTAGATGTTTTAAACCGCGCTGGTTTAGCGCATGAAAGGGCTTTAACGGCGCGCGTTCTGGAGACTCCGTCTCCATGAAAACAAAGATGCCAAAATGGAATCACGCGCAAATACCTCGTATGAAATTGATTTCATTATAATTGCTATTAGTATTATAAACAGTGCAATATACTTTTTTGTTTATTCAACTATATGTTGCCATTTGTAAAATACGGGACAAATCGCGTCCCGTATTGATTTGATACGGGACGCATCATTTTACCTTTAAATACGGGACGATTCCGTATTTTAAGGGACGGGTGGCAACCCTATGATTAACTGCAGTGTTCAGACACCACAGAGCGCAGTGTTGGTGTGGCGCCCATGACCACCCGGAGGTCAGACGTTGCTGGAGCCGTAGCGTTGGCCAGTAGGCCTACAGTGGCATTAATTTGCGGCGCTGGTGGTGGAGGTGCAGCCGCGCAGACAGCTGAGATTGGTAGAATTAACTGCTCTCTCCGAGCACGCATTTCATTTTTATGTTTAGTGGATTGCATATGCGACCGAAGTGCGTTAGCTCCCATCCAGTTGACATTGATGTTTTTTTTACACACCGAACAATAAGCCTGCCTGTTATTCCCTACTACAGGCTGAGCCAGTCCTTAAACGCTGGGTCGTTAACCCAGCTATTAGAAAACTTGCATTTGCCCATGAAGACGACGATGGTTGTCCAGTCGTTGAAGATATGCCTTGAAGCAAGTCTAAAATAAAACGTAAGCCAGCCACTTCTGTTGAGCGCGCAGTGTTCTGAGATGATGCCGAACGACCACTGAATATGACGTCAGCATCAAACATACGTTGAGACGGAGACGAAAGATCTTTGATTATGTGCCCAGATATGCTAAAGCCCATATTTAAACGAAATAACGCGAACGGAGATAGAATTTCAATCAGAATAGGACACCTGATAGTCGGAAAAAATAAAACCTAATTTGGAAAAAAATAATACCTCTGAGACCACATTTAACACTTTTAATGGCCTTAAATTTGACAATTTTGATTTATCACTTTTTAATACTTTTTAAAACCCCGCGGACACCCTGCTGTCGTTCAGAGATGAAGACTGCCATCTAGCGGTCGGAATGTAAACTCAAAACGAAACAACTTCCATGAATCTTGTATGAATTTCTTTTTTTTTTCTTTTTAAATATCGATATTCCGTTTTTGAGAATCGAAGTATCACGATACTCACATGTATCAATATTTTCATACACCTCTAGTCAGGGGATCCGTTGACCTTGAGGTGATGTTGTCACGCTGTTCTGTGGTGGAACTATTGGGGTTCATCTGGCCTAGAGATGATACAATATATTATAAGAAAACTTTAGAATTAGCATCAGCTCGTGCTGATTTCATACCAATTCAGTATGTTATATGTTTCACTTGATAAACCCCACTCTAAACTAACCCAGCCGTTGGGTTAAATTTTTACATTCAATTTTTAACCCAAAAGTTGGCTTAGTCCATATTTGACCCAAACTTGGGTTGAAACAACCCTGCTTTTTTTTAGAGTGTGCTTATTAAACTCATAAGCCTTTATGGTACCAGACTTTACAGTATGGTCTTCATATTTAAATGCTGAATTAATATTCCATTAAATAATTAATCTCAGGTTAAAGACAAATGAGAATGAGAAAAATGACATTTGAAACATGCTATTATAGTGTTTGTCCTGTTTGCAGTTGTTGGATGGCCGAGTATGACTATTCGTCAAAAATGTCTATTTTTGTGTATAATATAAATAATATGAAGTAATATGAGGGTAAGCAAATAATGACAATTTTCAGTTCTGGGTCAATTAGTCCTTGAATTGATATGAACTCACCATTGAACCTTCTGTTTTTGTAGATTAAAGACATGATGCATAGAACTACAGTTGCAAGAGCACCTGCAGCTACCGCTGCCCAGTGATGACTTCTAGATTCCAGACTTCTATCTGCTGGGAAAAAATAATTAAACATATAATGTTCTAAATATTCAATAAATGAATGCAACAAGTAAATGCTATAAATACCAATTCTGAGCTGCCAGCTGGAGTAGGAAGCTACTGTACAACAATTTTGCACACAATATTAAAGTCTGACTGTTAATAAGGTCATATTTACCCCATGATGTTGTAAATGTCTGACCGCTGTGAAGGACGTGACACTCATAGCCCTGTTTCTCATCTCTGTGTATCTTCACACTGGCTCTCATCTGAAAGCTTTGGTTAACGTTGGGTCTGAATCCAGAAGAGCTGAAGGGTTGGAGTGTGATATTGTTTAGCGTGATCTTCATCTCTGTGAGTTTGGGGGAGAAGCCAGTGGCCACACAGGTCAGAATCAGCTCACTTTGGTCATGAGGAGCTGCAGATGCAAACATGTGAAGAGCTGGAGGAGCTGCAATAAGAAGCGCATGATAGAGGAGGATAGTGAAACCACTCAGCTGATTCTGAACAAAAAGACATAAATGATTGAGTTCGAAACTCTGAAATTATTAGAGAATCACATACTGCTTATCGAAGCATTAAATGTGGAGATCCAGTCCATGCAGTCGTTGAGGTATAACTGGAGATGATGATTGTGTACTCTGTCAGCGTCCCATTTCATTTTGGTTTCTTTTGCCTTTGGACTTTTATCAATCCACTGCATTGTGTAATAATTAAAGAAAATAAAATCCTCTCCATCATATCCGTACTCATCAAATGCATTCACATTCATCACTGCTCCATCTGGATGTTTATCCACCTCACAGCCGACTCTCCTCTGTAGTGTGTGGAGGCCTGAACATGTAAATTAATACATAAATAAAGAACAACAACAAATTATTACAAGTTAAAAATATGTTGTAATTTAATAAATACAGTGGCCCATAAAAGCATTTGAACACTTAAAAATATATCAATGTCATTCCAGTAAAACCCACTGAATTCACCATCACATCTGGAGCTTGTGCAGTTTGCCAGAGTGTTAAGCAGATTTATGAACCAGTTTCTAGAAACATCTGGTTCTCTGGTATATCTCCAGATTTCTGGATCAAAACGATCTCTTTTCCAGGTTTGTTCTTCATTACTGTAGTGAGAGATCCATCTGTCGTCATACAGACACACTGCACTGAACACAGGACCAGAGACTCCATCAGGTTTAGTGAGGACGGTGTAAACAGGAGATGGTGTCTCTCTGAGGAAAGATAAATGCAAGACAATAAAAGTGTTAAGGTCATGTCAACATTACATATAGTCAAACTGCCTGAGAGTACTCCAAATAACATCTTTATCTCTCTCTTGGATGACTCAAATGCCTCTCTAAGACAGGTCAGTTCACTCAGCAGCTTATTAACACTAATATTAATTACATACCACAGATTTACTTTATACGTAGTACTATAGTAACTGTAACCATGGTATTGTTGCAGAAATATGAGACATTCACATCAAATTTTATTATGTTATCAACATACAGTAGGCATGAATTAAACATTAAAGGAGCGATGGGTTTGAACTGCAATGTTTTTAATACAGTCAGACGTATTAGAGCCTATTCCGCGCTCAAGCTCGCGCATAAAGCATTCCCTCAAAGCACCAGCAAAGTGATTATGAACTTGTCGGGGTAAAATAATACATTTAAATTATTTATTAATGAACTAGTGCTTTGAGAAAAAGAACGGGTTGAATGTTAACCAATTTCGTTTCCATATAATTATAAACTACGATAAAAGTTCATCAGCATGCACTGATTAATAGCATGTTGTAGCAAAAATAAATAAATAAATAAATAAAACCCTTGCTTGTGAGACCAACTGACAAAGTTAGTTGCAAAAGAGTGACCAGTGAGAATGAGTCTGGAGCCCTAAATTGTCCAGCTCCCCCTGTGAATGATCTAGCACCCCTTCAGCACCTGTGTTCAACATTCTCTGGTGACAGTGTCCTGACATTATATCCTACCAGGGTTTACTGCGCATGCGCACATCAATATTGCGTCCTTTTTCTCATGCTGAACAACAATATTTAATGTATCTGCATTACTGTAAGGGTAGGTTTAGGGCAGGTGTAGACTTTAATAAAACACAATCTAACAGGTAGAAAAAAATATATATATATTGTTGGTTTCCTGTAACTGTATCCCTTCTAGCTTCAACCGCGAATATAACACATCATTACTGTATTTGAATTACCGTAAGGGTTAATAAACCATAACTTTACAGGTAGCATTATTCCTTGTCGAATTGTACTACCCACTGTCAGTGGCGGCTCGTCAGGGCACAGCCACCCCAAAATTTTGAGGTGAAAATGAGAGGAGGACTATTTAAAGTTAATAAAATTCACAATTCATTTCAGTTCATATCTCAGAATGTGTATTTTTTGTTTGTAATTTCAAAGCTGTAATACCATAACATGTTACTGAAGTTGGATAACGCCGCTTTTCTACCGCGAATGTGCCGAATCTGCTGATATAATTACAACCGCTAGGTGATAGAGAAGGGGAGGGGGAGGCCAGGGGAGAGCTGAGCTCTCGTGCCTCAGTTGGTAAAAACAATTAGCCAATCAGCATCGAGTATTCACTTTCAGCGCTGAGAAGGGTTGAGAAAAGAAACCTCGTAAAGGAGGCTAGCCTCCCTTCTGGTATCAACCAATCATAGAGACGTAAATTACGTGATATTAGTTTGAACGTCTCGTATTGAGCTGATAATGATCCAAGTACTTATGATGATGTAGCCTGTGAGTTCGAGGCATTTTATGTTGCCCTCTCTCTTTTTCCTCTGTTACTGCTTCCGATCGCTTTCACTCCCTCTCGGGTTGCTATGGTACCTAATGTGGGTGGGAGTGGTCGGAAATTGAGAACAGGTAGGTTTATAGGCACCTGGGGTCCTCATGCCGGGAGCGATACACTGTAGTTAGCTACTAACGTGTCAGAGTGCAGCAGTGTTTCGGGGTGCTGTTTGTAGCGCAAGGGGCTGCAGAGTGTTTGCCAACGGCGCTATTGTTTGTGTGTGTGCACGCTTCCGAAACAACACGTTTGGAATGCCTAGACTGACGAGCACAGAGGAGTGCTCCGTGACCCTGGGGAGATTGTGAAGTGCCGGAACACGTTCTGCTCACCCAATCGCTAGATTATAGGCAGAGGCTGCCACAATCCGATTGTCGGCTGCTGTTCTCTTGAATGTGTGTAGAGGCGTAAAGGTGTATGAATGTACAGGTGCTGTGTTATTTTTTTTGGTTAGACACGTTTCCAATTTGTTTATTTTTTCCTTTATATATATATATTTTTTTTTTCCCCTTTTCCCGCTACCCGGTGGGTTGTGAAATATTGGTGTTCGTGAACTGATTGTGACCACCGGCTAGCGGTTTCTTTTCTTTTTTTTGTTGTTGTTTGTTCCTTCCCCCTCCCTAGTCATAGTCTTGGGGTGGATTGGGCCCATAGGATAGACAAGCTTATCAGGTTCTAGTCTGGTTTCCTTAGTGTTTCACCCGTTTTGAACTGATGTGTGCAGTGTAGTGCTGTGATGTGTGCATCAAGGGGTAGGCTGAGTTTGTAGTGTTTGCTCTACCATAAAAGTGGTGTGCTTTAGTTCACTTGTGGTATTGAAACCTAGGCTTGGTCCAGTTTGTAACCCGGGGCCCGCCCTCCTATGACTTATCCCTAAGTCAAATTATGTATTTGTTATTTATTGACAACCAAAAGCAACTGAATTTTAATTAAAGATAAAATAAAGATTGTATCTTTCTACTTTGCTAAACAAAGCCTGTGCGTGTGCTCTTTTTGTAACAGAGTCCCCTTGCCATTACAGGTTGTGTCCAAGGGGTGGCGTAGTTAGCATTGCCACAGCCCTTTATGGGGGGCTACATTTGTGTCACTAGGTTAGTCTATTTAAGCAGCACCTGTGTGTGTGTGTGTGTGTGTGTGTGTGTGTGTGTGAGAGAGAGAGAGAGTACCTAAGTGTTTATAGAGAACAGCAGCTGGCAACAATATGAGTGACGGAGAGGAGTCCACAGGGGAGTTACAGCAGCTACGACAACGTTTGGTGCAGCTCCAGGCTGAAAATGAGAGACTTTCGGGGGGCAGGACCGTGGGCAATGCTAGTAGCAGTGCTACTAGTACCCAGCCTGTTCGACGGGAGCAAGCGCTCTTTATACCTCGAGAGAGGCGGTGCCCAAAGTTTTCTGGCTCTGCAACTGCAGGGTCTTTGTCTCTCGAAGAATGGATTGAAGAAGCGAAAAGTTGTATTCGGGCAACACATATGTCTAATTTTGACAAGGCATTGTTTTTGTTTGATCACTTAGAGGGCAAAGCCCGAAATGAGGTTAAGTACCGTCCTACAGCCACACGTGAAAACCCTGAGTAAATAATTGAAGTTTTAAGAGAAGTGTATGGGTGCGCTAAATCATATGTTTACTGGCAACAGCGTTTCTTTAATAGAAAGCAAAAGGATAATGAAAGTTTGTTTGAGTTCTCTCATGCTTTAATGGAAATGTTGGATAAAGTAAAACAGTCAAATGAAGGTGCTATCAGAAACCCTGATGTTGTTCTGCGAGACCAGTTCTGTGAAAATGTCTCTGATCCTATGTTACGTAGAGAACTTAAGAGATTGGTACGAGCAGATAGTGGGTTGACTCTTCTAGCCGTACGGAAAGAAGCTATAAGGTGGGTGCAGGAGGGTCAGCCCAATCGAGATCGTAGTTACCGTGCTCCAGGGGTAAGCAGTGAAGCTCAGGTTGTGTCGCAATGTGTTACAGCCCCCCAGTCCTCAGAATTCGCTGAACTAAAAGACTTGGTCCTTAAGCAACAAGCTCAGTTGGATATGCTTGTAAAGCAGTTAGGACACCTTAGTGGTAGATCACAGGCTCCTCCACCACCCCGGGGTGGGCGATACAAACGTGCCCCTGATGGTCAGCCCATTTGTCTATGGTGCGACCAACCAGGCCATATAGCCCGCTACTGTCAGGCAGCTACTTCCACCAAGAATGGTGGGTCAGCTTCACGTCTGCCCCCTGATATCCCCCCTAACCTAGCACCAGGCCCAGACAATCTCCTTAGCCAGTCGGGAAACTAGCCATTCCCAGTGTGCAGAGCCACACGCTGGGAAGGGATGTGTATGGCTCATTGCATTTTCAAACATATGATAAGTTAGTCAAAAATTGTCCTGTATTGTCTGTTTCTATGGGAGAAGTAACAGTTCCCTGTTTAATTGACACTGGGTCAATGGTGACCACCATCACGAAGAGTTTTTTTCAAGAACATTTCCATCACCTACAAAAGAAAGATTCTAGATGGCTTGGGCTAAAGGCCGCTAATGGGTTAGACATCCCCTATGTTGGTTACCTAGATTTGGATGTGGGGGTATTGGGGCAATGCATTCCGAGGAGGGGAATTTTAATTGTTAAAGACCCAGAGAATGGCCCTCTTAAAGACCGCAAGCTTATAACACCCGGGATACTGGGAATGAATGTAATTGGGGAATGCTATCAGGTCCTTTTTGAACAACATGGCTCACAGCTCTTCCACTCCCCTCCTGTGAAATTGGCGGCGCCGGCAGCCCGACGTGCACTGAGACACTGTGAACAGATCCAGGCCATTGTAAATGCAACGAAGCCGTTTAAAGTGAAAGTCCATGGGAAAGGGGCTGTCTGTCTTGAGGCAGGAGCCCTAACCATGGTCCCGGTTACATGCCCCCAGCTTGAGTCCGTAGCATTTTTGCTGGAGCCCTTGGGCTTTGTTGAGGAGCAATTGCCTGAAGGCCTACTGGTGTCCCCCACCCTGGTGCCGGCGAGAAAGGGTTTGGTATATGCACCTGTAGTGAATGTTGGTAACACAAAGGTATGGTTGCCCCCACGCCACCCTGTTGGCACTGTACAAGTTGTGGCTGCGGCTGTGACAGGAACAGCTGCCTCTATATCAGTTGACCCTTCTTGGGAACAGTGTCAAGCTTATGTCTCCACTCAGGAGGTGGTTGAGAGTTGCAGTTTCCCTGAGTTCTTGGTGCCAGATTTCCCTGGGTTGACCCAGCAACAAGCGGCTGAGGCAAGGGCCCTCCTTGTCCAGTATAGTAATATCTTTTCCCAAGGGGAGGGAGACCTAGGATGCACGTCTTTAATCAGCCATGAGATTCCCCTGTTGGACAATGTTCCTGTTCGGCAGCCATACCGTAGAATTCCACCCTCCCAGTATGAAACGGTAAAGGCACACATCCAACAGCTCCTGGATAGTAAAGTTATTAGGGAAAGTAGCAGTCCATATTCTTCTCCGATAGTCCTGGTGACCAAGAAGGATGGGAGTTTGCGCCTTTGTGTAGATTACAGGCAGTTAAATGCAAAAACCCGCCGTGACGCATATCCCCTTCCCCGTATAGAGGAATCGTTGGATGCACTTTCAGGAGCAAGATGGTTTTCCACCTTAGACCTCGCAAGTGGATATAATCAGGTTCCAATGGTGGAGCAGGATAAATCAAAGACTGCCTTCTGTACACCTTTTGGCCTGTTTGAGTTCAACAGAATGGCATTTGGACTGTGTAATGCCCCTGGAACGTTCCAGCGTTTGATGGAGCGTATGTTTGGCGATTGCAGATACCAGTCCGTTTTACTGTACCTGGACGATGTGATCGTCTTTTCCGCTACTGTTCAGCAGCATCTGGAAAGGCTGAGAGAGGTATTTTCCCGTCTGCAAAAACAGGGACTAAAAGTAAAACTGTCAAAATGCCATTTCTTCCAGCACCAGGTTAGTTACTTGGGACATGTGGTCTCTGCTGAGGGAGTTTCCACGGATCCTCCCAAGATAGAGGTGGTCAAGGAGTGGAGACGCCCTGGACACCTGGCCGAATTGCGATCCTTTCTCGGGTTCGCAAGTTATTATCGGCGCTTCGTGGAGGGGTTTTCAAAGTTGGCAGCCCCACTTCATCAGTTGGTAGGTAGACTCAGCGGACCTCGAAGAAAGGGAAAGACCCTCCCAGTTCCCCTGGAATCGGCTTGGGACGAAGGATGTGAGCGAGCATTCCTGTCTCTGAAAGAGCGACTTACCTCGGCTCCAGTGCTGGCATATGCCGATTTTAAGAAGCCCTTCATCTTGGAGGTAGATGCCAGTTATGGAGGCCTTGGTGCGGTCCTCTCCCAAGAACATGAAGGGAATGTACGTCCAGTCGCATTTGCCAGTCGGGGACTCAGAGCTGCTGAAAGAAATATGGAGAATTATAGCTCCATGAAGCTGGAACTACTTGCGGTAAAGTGGGCAGTAATGGAGAAGTTCCGTGAATATTTGCTGGGCAACCATTTCTCAATATTTACTGACAATAACCCCTTGAGCCATCTGCTTACAGCAAAGCTGGGTGCAACCGAGCAGCGGTGGGCTTCCCAGCTGGCGTCATTCAATTTTACCCTTAGATATCGGCCAGGCAAGAGCAATCAGAATGCGGATGCGCTTTCTCGTCAGTATCTAGAACGCTTCACCTTCGGGACAGAGGTCCCCGCATTGGGTGCATTGACCAGACCTGGTCCAACACCTGCTATAGAGGGCCAATGCGGGGAAGTGGTGGCCTTAACGGGGCGTTCACCTCAGGATCTCAGCTTGCTTCAGGAAGCTGACCCAGTCATTGGACCCTTGAAGAAGTACTATTAAGAAGGGCGACGGCCAGGTGCAAGGGAGCGTGAAGCGTTACCCAAATCCAGCAGAGCCTTGCTCCGACAATGGGATCGCCTAGTCGATGAAGGAGGCGTTCTTTATCACCTGATTTATGCAACAGGGGGAGGTCCAGAGACTCTCCAATTATTGCTGCCCCAGTGCCTGCAAACAGAAGTCCTACAGAGTGTCCATGACGAGCAAGGGCACCAAGGCACGGAAAGAACACTCCAGCTACTTCGGAGCCGATGTTTTTGGCCTAGTATGACTAAAGATGCTGAACAGTGGTGCCAGCAGTGCCAACGATGTGTTGTAGGGAAGGCTGTCCAGCCCAAGGTTCGTACATATTGGAACACAATGCAGGCCACTTGACCAAATGAAATATTAGCTCTTGACTTTACTCTGCTAGAGCCGGCCAGTGATGGACGAGAGAATGTCCTGATCCTTACAGATATTTTCACGAAGTACTCGCAGGCTGTTCCTACTAAGGACCAAAAAGCACACACTGTGGCCAGGGCCTTGGTGCAAGAATGGTTCCATAGGTTTGGTCCCCCAGCTCGTATACATTCCGATCGGGGACGAAACTTTGAGAGCCTCTTGATCCAGCAACTGTGTCAGATGTACAGTATACAAAAGAGCCATACCACTCCATACCACCCTCAAGGGAATGCCCAGTGTGAGCGGTTTAACCGCACACTCCACGACTTGCTGCGTACCCTACCCGAGACAGAGAAGC
The DNA here is from genome assembly GCA_024542945.1 of allo-octoploid hybrid of Carassius auratus x Cyprinus carpio. Taxonomy (NCBI): domain Eukaryota; kingdom Metazoa; phylum Chordata; class Actinopteri; order Cypriniformes; species allo-octoploid hybrid of Carassius auratus x Cyprinus carpio. The sequence goes on from CM045062.1 coordinate 1,613,354, forward strand.
GTCGTTGGCCACATCATCTGTCTCAGCTCACCTTTGCTTATAATGTTACCCCCCACCAGACCACAGGGCATACCCCATATTATCTGATGTTTGGCCATCATCCAAGACTGCCGGTTGATTTTTTGCTTGGTACTAGGGAGGCGGTCCCAGACACCAACAGCTTAGAAGAATGGATTGAAAAGCACCAGCAAAGCGTCAGGATGACTCATGAACACGTCAGACAGAGATCAGAAGAACTGGCCCTCAGGCGTAATCAGAGCTATAATGAGCAGGTGAACGATGCCGGGTTTCAAGAAGGGGATTTGATCTATCTGCGGAATCACCCATGTGGGAGAAATTAAATTCAGGATTACTGGAACTCTGTGGTCTATCGAGTGGTATGCTGCCCTTCCGGGGCAGGAGCGGTATATACGGTGATCTCTGCAGATGCAGGTGGACCTGTTCGCCAGGTGCATCGTTCGGAGATGCGTATCGTTCCTGCGGGATTGAGGTTTGGGGCAGGTGGGTTCCCTGGTCCAGCTCGGGGAGAGGAGACCCCCAAAGATCCTCCGGCTGGGGACGATGGTGATGCCCGAGACGTGATCATATGGTATGGTGCTGAACCAGACCCCCAAGCTGTACCTGCTTTAACCGGCACCTTAGCGGTGGGGGAAATGGACGTTGAAGATACAGCTGAGGTGCCTGAGGACAATACTGTGGCCATGCGCCGTTCAGCGAGGTCTACAGCAGGACAGCATTCCAATCCTTACCATCTACCCCGGTCGACTAGTGGCATAAATTATGATTCATCAGGAATAGAGAGTGAAGTCTCCCGGACATGAGGTATCATCGTTGGGCCGCCGATTCATTTGGAGGGGGTGGATTGTAGCCTGTGAGTTCGAGGCATTTTATGTTGCCCTCTCTCTTTTTCCTCTGTTACTGCTTCCGATCGCTTTCACTCCCTCTCGGGTTGCTATGGTACCTAATGTGGGTGGGAGTGGTCGGAAATTGAGAACAGGCAGGTTTATAGGCACCTGGGGTCCTCATGCCGGGAGCGATACACTGTAGTTAGCTGCTAACGTGTCAGAGTGCAGCAGTGTTTCGGGGTGCTGTTTGTAGCACAAGGGGCTGCAGAGTGTTTGCCAACGGCGCTATTGTTTGTGTGTGTGCACGGTTCCGAAACAACACGTTTGGAATGCCAAGACTGACGAGCACAGAGGAGTGCTCCGTGACCCTGGGGAGATTGTGAAGTGCCGGAACACGTTCTGCTCACCCAATTGCTAGATTATAGGCAGAGGCTTCCACAATCCGATTGTCGGCTGCTGTTCTCTTGAATGTGTGTAGAGGTGTAAAGGTGTATGAATGTACAGGTGCTGTGTTTTTTTTTTTTGGTTAGACACGTTTCCAATTTGTTTATTTTTTCCTTTATATATTTTTTTTTCCCCTTTTCCCGCTACCCGGTGGGTTGTGAAATATTGGTGTTCGTGAACTGATTGTGACCACCGGCTAGCGGTTTCTTTTCTTTATTTTTTTGTTGTTGTTTGTTCCTTCCCCCTCCCTAGTCATAGTCTTGGGGTGGATTGGGCCCATAGGATAGACAAGCTTATCAGGTTCTAGTCTGGTTTCCTTAGTGTTTTACCCGTTTTGAACTGATGTGCGCAGTGTAGTGCTGTGATGTGTGCATCAAGGGGTAGGCTGAGTTTGTAGTGTTTGTTCTACCATAAAAGTGGTGTGCTTTAGTTCACTTGTGGTATTGAAACCTAGGCTTGGTCCAGTTTGTAACCCGGGGCCCGCCCTCCTATGACTTATCCCTAAGTCAAATTATGTATTTGTTATTTATTGACAACCAAAAGCGACTGAATTTTAATTAAAGATAAAATAAAGATTGTATCTTTCTACTTTGCTAAACAAAGCCTGTGCGTGTGCTCTTTTTGTAACAGAGTCCCCTTGCCATTACGGGTTGTGTGCAAGGGGTGGCGTAGTTAGCATTGCCATAGCCCTTTATGGGGGCCTACAATGAGAAGCAATATTGAATATTTGATCGGCAACAGATTTACCAAGCTTTCATTCAAACAGTATATATACAAATTTAAAAAAAGGGAAAACACGTCTAAGCTGGATATAGAATACAGCAGTCGGCTTAATTAAATACCACAACAGACAGCTCTCTTTTAACACACACTTTTAAGAAGGGATGGATGTTTGCTTCAAGTGATAGACCAGGTAAGTAAAATTATATAATCTTGTAGTATGTCTGTCGTTTTCTTTACGTTTTCTGACTAAAAGCAACCAAAAAGTCATTTTAAAGCAGTTAAGCAAATAATAATAATCGGCAGGGATCCCAGACCAATACAATTAGTGTGCCTCCTCTATTTCAAAACCCACGAGCCGCCTCTGCCCACTGTTTTAATGGGAGGTAGTAAATCTGACAGGGTCACACAAATCGACAGAACACCGCCCCTGGTACATCGATGTATTTTTGAAAAGCAAATTAAGTTTTTCCAACTCAAAACCCAGTCCCCAAGTAAATTAGGTTATTAAATAAAAAACTAGCAAAATGAGTTGCGCAGTGTCCCCACCACTATTCAAAGAAAAGTTACGTCACTGCCTATAACATATTTCTCAAGTATCCTGCACGAGTTCACACATGTAACCACCGTGACCACAAAGGGGTGTGGTACCTTTCAGTGATCGTCTCTATTTTGTTGTGTTAAAGTGACTAAAAATTAAATTGACAGGGCATTGCTCATGGTAAAAATGAACATGGATTGATACGAAATGTATTAAATATACCATAAATACCATAATAAATGCAGATAAAGTATGTATTTCAGAGTCAACACATGGCTTTTTAGCTATGAGTAAATACGAAAGGTTCTTTCATGAACCTTTTCTAAGATGTACTGTAAAGACTAGACTAAGTAAAGTTAGAACACAATTTGCTTAATTTTTACATTAGGAAATTACTAATTTACATACTCATTATTAATGAATTTACTCTTATTCAGTTACTAATTGAAAAAAAAATGACATGACATAGAGCCAAGTATGGTGACCCATACTGAGAATTCGTGCTCTGCATTTAACCCATCCAAAGTGCACACACACAGCAGTGAACACACACACACACCGTGAACACACACCCGGAGCAGTGGGCAGCCATTTATGCTGCGGTGCCCGGGGAGCAGTTGGGGGTTCAGTGCCTTGCTCAAGGGCACCTCAGTCGTGGTATTGCCGGCCCGAGACTCGAACCCACAACCTTAGGGTTAGGAGTTAAACTCTCTAACCACTAGGCCAGGACTTCCCCCCAATTGTGATGTCAGATGCAGTTGTGGCAACATTGTTGATACAATGTGTTTTGTCTGTACTCATGACCACCTCACATATCTCTAAATTGCACAATAACCTTTAGTGCACCATGTTGTTGTCAATTTTTAGAACACAAATTAAAAATCACAAAAAACAAAGTTCAGTTTTATCTTCATAAATGAACAAGAAGCTATTCTGTGTTAAATGGAGAGGGTGGAGTGAAATTCTTACCCCTAAAAATAAACTTATTTGTTTAATAGGCTATCTTCATATTTTACAGCCGTACATCCTTTAAATTTTCCCCATACCACATTCAACCTTCAAATCTCAGATAGCCTACTAATTCAGCTCAGGACATGACAAGTGACAAAAGCGAATTATTTTAAATGAATCTGGTTGGCAAAAGACTTTTTAGACATGATCAGGTAGGGCACGTTTATATTATTGAAGAACACCATTATGTCATTCTGTGAATCTGTTATGCGCAAGATCAGTGGTCACATGGAAAAACAGTTACAAACATTCAAGCGTAAGCAGCAGCACTGAGTGGAGCAGAAGGAATATCTGAGGTAAGACAACAAAACCTTTTCTTCTAAGAGTGTAGTGTTTTTCTTTGATTTTCCCCAACTGTAGCAGTCAAATGCACAAACATGTTTTTGTGTTTGTGCAGTATCTGCAGAGTGAGTGAGTGATACTCACTCATTAAACAACAGACATGATAAGATCGTAGATGACACATCCAGGATCCTGCTTATCCGTGTGTATCTACAGTAGTTCATTGTTTTCATGAGAATCACTTGCAGTGAGGGGATCCGCTGACCTTGAGGTGATGTTGTCACGCTGTTCTGTGGTGGAACTATTGCGGTTCATCTGGCCTAGAGATGATACAATATATTATTAGAAAACTTTAGAATTAGCATCAGCTCGTGCTGATTTCATACCAATTCAGTATGTTACATGTTTAACTTGATAAACCCCACTCTAAACTAACACAACCGTTAGGTTGAAACAACCCAGCATTTTTTAGAGTGTGTGCATATTAAACTAATAAGCCTTTACAGTATGGTCTCCATATTTAAATGCTGTATTAATATTCCATTAAATAATTAATCTCAGGTTAAAGACAAATGAGAATGAAAAAAATGGCATTTGAAACATGCTATTATAGTGTTTGTCCTGTTTGCAGTGGTTGGATGGCCGAGTGTGACTATTTATCAAAAATGTCTATTCTTGCGTATAATATGAATAATATGGAGTAATATGAGAGTGAGCAAATAAAAACTTTTTTTTCTGTGTCAATTAGTCCTTAAATTAATATGAACTCACCACTGAACCTACTGTTTTTGTAGATTAAAGATATGATGCATAGAACTGCAATCGCAAAAGCACCTGCAGCTACTGCTGCCCAGTGATGACTTCTAGATTCCAGACTTCCATCTCCAGGGAAAATAAAAAATGTAAACATATAATGTTCTGAACATTCAATAAATTAATGCAACAAGTAAATGCTATAAATTCCAATTCTGAGCTGCCAGCTGGAGTAGGAAGCTACTGTACAACAATTTTGCACACAATATTAAATTCTGACTGTTAATATGGTCATATTTACCCCATGATGTTGTAAATGTCTGACCGCTGTGAAGGGCGTGACACTCATAGCCCTGTTTCTCATCTCTGCGTATCTTCACACTGGCTCTCATCTGAAAGCTTTGGTTATCGTTGGGTCTGAATCCAGAAGAGCTGAAGGGTTGGAGTGTGATGTTGTTTAGCGTGATCTTCATCTCTATGAGTTTGGGGGAGAAGCCAGTGGCCAGACAGGTCAGAATCAGCTCGCTTTGGTCATGAGGAGTTGCAGATGCAAACATGTGAAGAGCTGGAGGAGCTGCAATAAGAAGCACATGATAGAGGAGGATAGTGAAACCACTCAGCTGATTCTGAACAAAAAGACATAAATGATTGAGTGTGCAACACTGAAATCATAAGAGAAACACATACTGCTTTTGAAGCATTATATGTAGCGATCCAGACCATGCAGTCGTTGAGGTATAACTGGAGAAGATGATTGCGAAATCTGTCAGTGTCCTATTTCATTTTGGCCCATAAAAGCATTTGAACACTTAAAAATATATCAATGTCATTCCAGTAAAACCCAATGAATTCACCATCACATCTGGAGCTTGTGCAGTTTGCCAGAGTGATAAGCAGATTTATGAACCAGTCTCTAGAATCATCTGGTTCTCTGGTATATCTCCAGATTTCTGCATCAAAACGATCTCTTTTCCAGGTTTGTTCTTCATTACTGTAGTGAGAGATCCATCTGTCGTCATACAGACACACTGCACTGAACACAGGACCAGAGACTCCATCAGGTTTGGTGAGGACGGTGTAAACAAACAGGAGATGGTGTCTCTCTGAGGAAAGATAAATGCAAGACAATAAAAGTGTTAAGGTCATGTCAACATTACATATAGTCAAACTTCCTAAGAGTACTCCAAATAATATCTTTATCTCTCTCTTGGATAACTCAAATTCATCTCTAAGACAGGTCAGTTCACTCAGCAGCTTATTAACACTAATATTAATTACATACCACAGATTTACTTTATACTACGTAGTACTATAGTAACTGTAACCATGGTATTGTTGCAGAAATGTGAGACATTCACATCAAATTTTATTATATTATCAACATACAGTAGGCATGAATTAAACATTAAAGGAGCGATGGGTTTGAACTGCAATGTTTTAAATATAGGCAGACGTATTAGAGCCTATTCCGTGCTCAAGCTCACGCATAAAGCAAGTCCCTCAAAGCACCGGCAAAGTGATTATGAATGTGTTGGGGAAAATAATACATTTCAATTATTTATTGATAAACTAGTGCTTTGAGAAAAGAACGGGTTGAATGTTAACCAATTTAGTTTCCATATAATTATAAACTACGATAAAAGTTAATCAGCATGCACTGATTAATAGCATGTTGCAGCAAAAAAAAAAAAAAAAAAAAATTGCACGTTAGTTGCAAAAGAGCGCCAAGTGGGAAGAATGAGTCTGGAGCCCTGAATTGTCCAGCTCCCCCTGTGAATGATCTAGCACCCCTTCAGCACCTGCGTTCAAAATTCTCTGGTGCCGGTGTCCTGACATTTTATCCTATCAGGGTTTACTGCGCATGCACACATCAATATTGAGTCCTTTTTCTCATGCTGAACAACAATATTTAATGTACAGGCGCTGGTCATATAATTAGAATATCATCAAAAAGTTTATTTCACTAATTCCATTCAAAAAGTGAAACTTGTATATTATATTCATTCATTACACACAGATTGATATATTTCAAATGTTTATTTCTTTTAATTTTGATGATTATAACTGACAACTAAGGAAAATCCCAAATTCAGTATCTCAGAAAATTTGAATATTGTGAAAAGGTTCAATATTGAAGACACCTGGTGCAACACTCTAATCAGCTTATTAACTCAAAACACCTGCAAAGGCCTTTAAATGGTCTCTCTGTCTAGTTCTGTAGGCTACACAATCATGGGGAAGACTGCTGACTTGACAGCTGTCCAAAAGACAACCATTGACACCTTGCACAAGGAGGGCAAGACACAAAAGGTCATTGCAAAAGAGGCTGGCTGTTCACAGAGCTCTGTGTCCAAGCACATTAATAGAGAGGCGAAGGGAAGGAAAAGATGTGATAGAAAAAAGTGTACAAGCAATAGGGATAACCGCACCATGGAGAGGATTGTGAAACAAAACCCATTCAAAAATGTGGGGGAGATTCACAAAGAGTGGACTGCAGCTGGAGTCAGTGCTTCAAGAACCACTACGCACAGACGTATGCAAGACATGGGTTTCAGCTGTCGCATTCCTTGTGTCAAGCCACTCTTGAACAACAGACAGCGTCAGAAGCGTCTCGCTTCAAAAAGGACTGGACTGCTGCTGAGTGGTCCAAAGTTATGTTCTCTGATGAAAGTAAATTTTGCATTTCCTTTGGAAATCAGAGAGGAGAGGCACACAATCCACATTTCTTGAGGTCCAGTGTAAAGTTTCCACAGTCAGTGATGGTTTGCGGTGCCATGTCATCCGCTGGTGTTGGTCCACTGTGTTTTCTGAGGTCCAAGGTCAACACAGCCGTATACCAGGAAGTTTTAGAGCACTTCACGCTTCTTGCTGCTGACCAACTTTATGGAGATGCAGATTTCATTATCCAACAGGACTTGGCACCTGCACACAGTGCCAAAGCTACCAGTACCTGGTTTAAGGACCATGGTATCCCTGTTCTTAATTGGCCAGCAAACTCGCCTGACCTTAACCCCATAGATTTACCATTCAACCAATCATATCATAAGCCACTGAGAGTGCATTCAAGGAGCACGATTCTGCACACCTTTTGCGCAATATGGATTAATTAGAACGGAAATTAAGCCTTTACATCAGTAATCCCATAGACAGTAAAAGAAATGGACACAGAGACCCATTTGGAACTCAATTGAGACAAGTGAAGCCCATTTTTAGCGATTTTTAGCACTTCCGTTTCTGACGCGCAGACTCAAACAAAGGAAGCTTCTGCCATTATTGTGACTTCATCTGAACATGTGCAAAACAACTCTCCTTGAATGCACTCTCAGTGGCTTATGATATGATTGGTTGAATGGTAAGCTCGCATCTGATTGGCTAAAGAGTACGACAGACCCACGTGGGAAGAGAGCTCTGCCAGGAAAGTCTCAAAAACACACACACACAAATCCGAGTGGATTCGTACTAAATGACGATTTGTACATTCAGACACTCGTACATTTTAAACATTCAAAGGTTTTTGTGCACAGTTGTATATCTACGAATTGTGTTTTGCATTTGTGAAATGTATTTTATGAATATATAATTTTATTTTGCGCATGTGAATTGCTTTTTGTGAATATATTTTTTTTTTCACGCATGTGAATTTTTTTTGTGTGTACGTAAATTAGGTTTCATGCATGTGAAATTGTCTACACGTGTGAATCGTGTTTTTTGCGTGAATTATATTTGAGACTAATCTGCTTCCATACACTCAGACATCAAGAACCAGTATAGGAATCTCAACAATGGTGACAATCAACAAAATGCTTCATGATGCAATGCATGCTGGGTAACACCATAGTAAAAACTCCGATCATGCACGGCAGTATGGAAAATTATTGTCACCACTGTTGAGGATCGTATGATAAGTGTTCATGTCTAAAAGCCTGAGCTGATACAGCTTTTTTATTTTTGTTCAATATTTTTTTTTTTGCAGTTCTACAGTACTTGAATGTCAGTTAATAAACCAAAGAGAGAGACCGCTTTATGATGTTCAATTATCATAAGTTATTAGCAGAAATCGCAAGTTATTCTGCTACTTCAAGCGTTTGATTCAGCAATGCACAAATGTTTGCTGTGAAACAATATTGCAATCGCTTAGAAACAAACTACTTTGAATTATTAAAAGGGTCAAGAGACTAATTAAAGCAAACACTGACCACAGTTATGGTGGCATCTTGTGTGTTTTTATAAAAAAAAAAAAAAAATCAGTTGATTTCATCTAAGGCTGTGGCTGAAGTCAGTTGTAGTTCTTGTGTTTCACTTTTCTTCAATGATTACATTTACATTTAATCATTTAGCAGACACTTTTATCCAAAGCGACTTACAAATGAGAACAATAGAAGCAATCAAATCAACAAGAGAACAACAACGGTATACAAGTGCAATGACAAGTCTCAGTTAGTCTAATAAAGAACACGTAGTCAGGGTTTTTTTTTTTTTTTTTTTTTTAGAATATGATAGACAAGAAAAGAAAAGGTAAGTACTAGTATTAGTTGGTTAAGTGCTGGCGAAAAAGATGAGTCTTTAGATGTTTTTTGAAAATGAGTAAAGACTCAGCTGTTCGAATTGAGATCGGGAGGTCATTCCACCAGCTGGGTGCAGTCCAGGAAAAGGTCCGTGAGAGTGATTTTGAACCTCTTTGGGATGGCACCACAAGGCGTCGTTCGCTTGCAGAACGCAAGCTTCTGGAGGGCGCATAAGATTGAACTAGTGAGCTTAGGTATGTTGGCGCCGTGCCAGTGTTCGTCTCGTAGGCAAGCATCAGTACCTTAAATTTGAAGCAAGCGGCTATTGGCTGCCAGTGTAACCTGATGAGGAGAGGAGTAACATGAGCTGTTTTTGGCTCATTGAAGACAACCCTCACTGCTGCATTCTGGATCAGTTGTAGAGGCTTGATAGTACATGCAGGAAGGCCCGCCAGGAGAGCATTACAATAGTCCAGTCTGGAGAGAACAAGAGCTTGGACAAGAAGTTGGGTGGCTTGCTCTGACAGGAAGGGTCTAATCTTCCTAATGTTGTATAAGGCAAATCTGCAGGACTGGGTCGTTGTAGCAATATGGTCTGTGAAGCTTAACTGATGATCCATCACAACTCCTAGGTTTCTGGCTGTCCTGGAAGGAGTTATGGTTGACGAACCCAGCTGTATAGAGAAGTTGTGATGAAACGATGGGTTAGCTGGAACCACCAGCAGTTCAGTCTTAGTAAGGTTGAGCTGAAGGTGATGGTCATTCATCCAGCTAGAAATGTCACTCAAACAGGCTGAAATGCGAGCAACTACCATCGGGTCAACTGGTTGGAATGAGAAGTAGAGTTGAGTTTCATCAGCGTAGCAGTGATAGGAAAAGCCATGCTTCTGAATGACAGATCCTAATGACGTCATGTAGATGGAGAAGAGAAGCGGTCCAAGTACTGAGCCTTGAGAAGCAAGAAGTTGTGACTTAGAAACTTCACCCCTCCAAGACACCCTGAAGGATCTATCAGAAAGGTAGGACTTAAACCAATGGACTGCGGTTCCAGAGATGATGCTGATTGTTAACAGCAGATGTTCATCACTAATGTGCAATCATCATTTAATTAATCACTTAATTATATCATTAACTTTAACTCTTTGAGGACTTGGGATTTAATTTGAAACTTGCTTGTGACTTGAAAGGAATGACTTGGTTCTCCTCTGGTTAAAACAGCTTGCTGAGTTCATGGGTGGAATAAACATATCTCAGGACTTTTATTTTCTGACCCCTGGACTTTATACCACTGCCAACCGCTGGGTCAAAACAACCCAACCATTGGGTTTGTCCCTTTTTAACCCAGTGCTGGGTTATATTTAACCCAGCATTTTTTAGAGTGTACATCCTTTAAATTTTCCCCATACCACATTCAACCTTCAAATCTCAGATAGCCTACTAATTCTGCTCAGTACATGAGAAGTGACAAAAGCTAATTATTAGGGGCCAAGCACCGAAGGTGCTTAGGCACCTATTGTATCCGTTAGCGTGAATTTTTTTCTTCCGCCGCAAGTCTATGGCAGCCCATAGAACCGCTTGCGGGATAGTTGTGAAATTTGGCACACTGATAGAGGACAGTGTCAACATTAACCATAGCAAATTTGGAGTCTCTAACTCCAACTCTCTAGCGCCACCACTTGTCCAAAATTTCAAAATCTTTATGCTAATAACTTTTGAACCGTAAAGCACAGAAGGAAAATTCTTTTTTCATCTGAATCCTTGGCTCATGCCGAGTCGAATGAGCCCCAAAATTCAAAGTTTAGTTTTTTCGCTATTCTCAATTGTTCGAAAAACATACTTTTTCGAACTCGTCCTAGACGGTTACTCCGATTTTCACGAAAATTGGCTCAGATCATCTTCAGATGATGCTGGCAAAAAGTTATGGAATTCAAGTTGATTCATCCAATCTTTCTCGAATACCACGCAAACCAATTCTACAAAAAGCACGCAAAAATGCTTGTGAGACTATAACTCCGCATCGGTTTGGCATATTGAGACCAAACTTGGTGTATGTTATAACAAGCATGACCTGAGACTACCTGCAGTGATTTGACGCAGCGCCACCTAGTGGTCAGGATATATGAAAAATGCATATTTTTGCTTATAACTTCTGAATGGTTTGGCCAAAAATCACAAAACTCTTTAGATTCGGTGGGTCATGTCGAGTCGAATGATATCCAATTTTCCCGTGTCAGCCATTTTAGGTGTCGGCCATTTTGAATTATGTTTTAAAATGCTGTATTTTTTGAACGCATTATCGTATCGTTACAAAAATAATTACAAAAATCTTCGGCTCCATGCCCTGAAGGTACTCAAAAAGTTTGGTGGCAGTTATGATGAAATTTAGAAAAATACTAATAACTTTTGCTTACATTAGCCTATTGTAACCGGACTGATGTTGATAGATTCCTTGAATCATGACGAGAACACCGATACCAATTTTACCAATATTTGCTGAACTTCCTGTCCACCATTTTGATTCATGTTGACAACCTACTTTTTCTAACTCCTCCTAGACCGTTGGTCCGATTTTCACCAAATTTGGCTCGGATCATCTTCAGACAAAGCTGGCAAAAAGTTATGGATTTTGTGTTGCTACATGCAACGGTTTTCATTTAGCACATGAATGAATTTGCTGGAAAGATGCCAAACTGCATCTGAGAGCTGTATCTCTGTAAATGCTTGACATATTTACACCAAACTTTGTATGTGCCATTGTCACCTCACAATGACCACGGCACATCAATTTGGTAACAGCGCCACCTATTGGTCAAGAGTAATAAACCATTCATTAATCATTAATAATTACATTTATAAAAATGCTAATAACTTTTGATTGCATTAACCTATTGCAATGAAACTGGTCTCAAAATATTCCGTGGCTTATGCCGACAACATACATACCAAATATGCCAGAGTAAGCTGAACTTCCTTTCCGCCATTTTGATTTATGTTGAAAACCTACTTTTTCGAACTCCTCATCAACAAATAGTTCAATTTTCACCAAAATCAAGCCAGATGATCTTCAGACTGTGCTGACTAAAAGTTATGGATTTTGTGTCGATAGATAAAACCGTTTTCGCATACCACAGCAACGAATTTGAGGCATGATGCCAAAATGGCACTTATAGCTGTATCTCTGCAGTGCTTTGGCATATTGACACTAAACTTTGTGTGTGTCATTGTCAACTCACACAGAACACACCACATCGATTTGATAACAGCACCACCTATTGGTCACACTTGATAAGCCAATTAATCACGCTACTAGAGGTTGTATTTTTTTTTTTTTTACCATTACAATTACAAATATAGCTGCAAGCAGCGATGGCGGGCTCAAGCCATCAGTGCAAACGCCACCTTCTTCTGCTCTTCTGTTTCTTCTGCTCATCAAGCCTGCATTTATTTGATCAAAAATACAGAAAAAAAAATGTAATATTGTGATATATTATTACAATTTAAAATAATTGTTTTTAAATTTATTTTACTTTAAATTATCATTTATTTCTGTGATGCAAAGCTGAATTTTTAGGATCATTATCACATGATCCTTTAGAAATCATTCTAATATGATGATTCATTATCAAAGTTGGAAACAGTTCTGCTGCTTAATATTTTTTCAGAACATGTGATACTTTTTTAGGGTACTTTGATGAATAAAAAGTAAAAAAGAAGAAGCTATGTTTTTAAAATATAAATATTTTGTAATAACAATATACACTACTGGTCAGTAATTTGGTGTCAGTAATTTTTTTTCTTTCTTTTTTTTTTAAATAAAATCAATATTTTTATTCAGCAAGGATGTGTTAAACTGATAAAAAGTGATAGTAAAGGAAATATATTATTAGAATATATATTATTAGAATTTTTTTTTATTTTGAATAAATGCAGTTCTTTTTAACCTTTTATTCATCAAATATATTAGACAGCAGAACTGTTTCTAACACTTATAATAAATCAGAATATTAGAATGATTTCTAAATGATCATGTGATAGACTGGATGTTACATGTGACACTGAAGGCTGGAGTAATGATGCTGAAAATTCAGCTTTGCATCACAGGAATAAATTATTTTTTTTAAAGTATATTCAAATAGAAAACTATTATTTTAAGTTGTAATAATATTTCACAATATTACTGTTTTTTCTGTATTTTTGATCAAATAAATGCAGGCTTGATTTTAATCTAATTATTATGCACTCGATGAAAAAGCATTTTTAACGATTTTATTGACCTATAAGCATTTGTAAAATATTTTTGCCTGCATTACAGCTTAGTCTTCATCTGTGAGCTGAACTGTTTTACTGTTATATCCATGAGATTGTGTAAATTCAGATAAATGTCATGTAACAGGATGTCTCTTAGGTCAGTATCAAATGAGTTTCAAATTATTATTTGCAGAATAAAAAAAATCCATGTGTATGTATATTTTATCTTTTTATGTTGTAATTAACATAATTACTAACCTAATTATAGAAAATTGTGTTGTCAGAGCCCTACAAATTGTACTAGGTATTTTTTTTTTTTTTTTTTTTTGATAAGAGATTTCTTAAGCTGTAATGATGAAAAGAAACAACAACACACAATTACTGATTTTTTTTTTTCTGGTGATTAAAGAGATGTTAACTCTCTCTCTCTCTCTCTCTCTCTCTCTCTCTCGCTCTCTCTGTCAGCCAGGCCCTCAACCCCCCCCCCCCCCCCCCCCCCCTTCCCTCACACAGAGAGAGTGGCCTCAGAGTGAGATCAGATGTCTGACAGTTTTTTAATTTTCTGTTATCCATACAGTGTTGTAAAGTCGTGAAACTATGCATATTTCCTCAGAATGATATGTTCTCTGTATGAAAAAATGTTTTGAAGTGTTTGGAAGCTGTAATTTAAAAATACAAGACAATTAACGCTTCCCTTTTTACGTTTATTTCAAAAAATCACCACGGCAAAACCGTTCAAGCTATCCAAACTCCATTCGCAATTTAAGTTCCACAGTGTTTTGTCATCATGTAGAAAAAGTTTGGTGTGTATAGTGTACTTCTCCTCTGAGGAGTATGCATTAATTCACAGCTATATTTTTCCAAAAATCCATATTCTAATCAAAATAGCCGACTTTCTGTTCATCGTAGCTGATGACTGTGAATTAGAAAGTTGTCCGTCTTGATAAGACCAATATATGTACCGAGTTTGGTGTCTGTAGCTAAAACTAATCCCCCCCACTTTTGACAAAAGGTGGCGCTATAGAGTGCCTCTTCCACGCCCTTTCATGACCTTTTGCCATGTTCTATCTATCATTAATACTCATATGTGTTTTGAGTTTCATGTAATTCTGAGCATGTTATCTGCCTCAAAATCACCAGAACAGAATATTCAAGATTGACACGTTGCCATGGCAACACTATATTAGATATCAATATCCCCATTAGAGATTTACATCGGCCGTGTTTTGTCATTATTCTGATGAAGTTTGAAGCAAATTGAGTAAAAATAAGATGCTGAATTCAAAGCATTTTGAAAATGACACACTTCCTGCTGCCAGTTGGTGGCGCTATTACGTTGACTCCTAATAGTTACATATATGCGATCGGCATCATACAATGAACAAACTGATGAAGTTTGATCAAAGTCGGGCAATTTATGTGGATGTTATTAGACATTTCCTGTTTCTCGTTTCTCGCCATAATTTCAATGCCTCGCCACAAACAAACCGTTCGAGATATCAAAAATCCCCTGGCAATTTTTCATCCCCAATGTCTTGAGAACATGTTCACCGAGTTTTGAGGCAAACGGTTGAAAGTCCTCAGACGAGTATATCAAATTCCAGAGCATGCTTTTTTTAAACAGCCCTGAATAGCTGACTTCCTGTTGGGCGGAGCCTATGACATGCAGTACAAAAGTTGTTTGGTGAGTTCTATATGTGTACCGAGTTTCATATGTATTCGTGCAAGTATGTATGATATATGACCCTCCATTTTCCAGGGGGCGCTGTAGAGCCCCTGTGCCACGCCCGTGTATCAGTCTCTCCCTGGCCCTAATGGCCGCAGATTCCAACCTGTGTGCCAATTTTCAAGACTTTTTAAGCATGTTAAGGACCCCAAAAGCCCCCGAAACCTTGGAAAAAAATAAAAAAATAAAAAATAAAAATAAAATAAAATAAAATAAATAAAAAATAAAAATAAAAAAATAATAATCCTAAGGAAAACAATAGGGCTCTTCGCCCCTTCGGGCTTGAGCCCTAATTATCCTAAAATTGCTTTTATTGCTCACTCTTGCATTTGGTCTGATGCTCCATGCCATGCTTAGCTCCTCAACTTGCCACTGGAGTGCTTGGCCCCATAATTGCTGCTTGCAGCTATATTTTTAAATGAATCTGGTTGGCAAAAGACCTTTTAGACATGATCAGGTTGGACACATGTTTATATTATTTGGGAAGTCATGGCCTAGTGGTTAGAGAGTTTGACTCCTGAGCCTAAGGTTGTGGGTTCAAGTCTTGGGCTGGCAATCAACAACTGAGGTGCCCTTAAGCAAGGCACTTAACCACCACCTCATTTGGAAAAAGCGTAAGCAGCAGAAAAAGAGGGATTATCTGAGGTAAAACAACAAAACCTTTTCTTCTAAGAGTGTACAGTGTTTTTCTTTTTTCCCCACATGACACATCCAGGATCCTGCTTATCCGTGTGTATTTACAGTAGTTCAATGCTCTCATGTGAATCACTTGCAGTGAGGGGATCCGCTGACCTTGAGGTGATGTTGTCACGCTGTTCTGTGGTGGAACTACTGCGGTTCATCTGGCCTAGAGATGATACAATATATTATTAGAAAACTTTAGAATTAGCATCAGCTCGTTCTGATTTCATACCAATTCAGTATGTTACATGTTTCACTTGATAAACCCCACTCTAAACTAACACAACCGTTGGGTTGAAACAACCCAGCTTTTTTTAGAGTGTGCATATTAAACTAATAAGCCTTTATGGTGATGAAAACAAAATGGCAGTGGGTGAGACAGGTGTGCTTGCAGCTCTCTTACTATATGCTTTATTATCAAGCCTTTGTGTAAATTCATCTGATAGCATTGAAGTTAATCTGAACAGGAAAAATATTTCCTCCCAATGCCAAGGAGTTGAAATCCATATCAGTATAAGTTTAAAAACAACGGGCACAGGCTATAAACATTTCGGCTTTCGAAGGGGTGAAATTCATACCTGCGTTTGGGCTAAGTCTCCGCACACTGGGAAAAAGCGTAAAACCGGGGCCGTCAGAAAACGCCAAAATAACAACGGTTTGATAATCTCACTTTACTTGTTGCTATCTGGTGATATACACCAATGCCCTGGTCCAGAGACTGCACTCAGAGGAAACCTTCCAACAAAGGCACAAATAGAGGAAGCGATCAGCTACCTGCAACTTGCTGCTGTCGATTGCGTGGACCTGGTGAACGGGCTGTCTTTGGGTCTGCTGGATGTTGTGCCGTCCAATGTGGTTAGCGATGTGGCTAACGGACACGGGTAGCTGCAGCTGCAGCAGTCGCAGCGGGAGATGTCTGGTGCGAACGCGGCTGTAAACTCAAGAACCAGCGAATATCGGATGCCGAGGCGGACGAGTATGCGGCTGCAGTGTGCTGCTGAGGCTGAAATACCCAACGCCAGTAGACACCAGGCGCTGGAGGGGACGAGGACGGGAAGGCTGCGGTCGACGGAGTCTCTGGCACCTGGAGGACATACAACACTGACGGGACTGCTACCCGGGGGAGGTGAGGATGCGAACACGCACTGTGTTTGTCTGGAGACACCAGTAGTATCGTATACAAAATCGACATCGAAGGCCACTACTGTGAGAAGTAACAACTTGGTCTTCACTGAGGAACAAATATCCGTTTTTGCATTGAATAGTTTGCATTGTTTTCATTTAAACATTCGCAGCCTACTGCCAAAGATCACGGAAGTACGTGAGCTGGCCAGGAAAATCAAGGCAAGTATACTATGTTTTTCAGAAACATGGTTAGATTCCGAAGTTGAAATTGAAAACTTTGTTATCGTTCGCAAAGACCGGAACAGACAAGGGGGTGGGGTTTGCATATTTGTGAGGTCTGATATTGATTTCAATATAAGACAGGACCTGGTCAATGTTAACCTTGAAGCTCTGTGGATTGATATTTTGCTTCCAAAAAGCAAACCAATTTTGTGTGGTGCTGTTTATAGACCTCCAAATCAAAATGACTTCATCCAAACCTTGGAATACGTTAGTGCAGGCTGTCATGATTTTTTTAAACCAGGAAGTCATTTTAATGGCAGATAATAATATTAATGTTTTTAATACAGAAGGTCCACTATTCAATGGCTTTTGTGATTTTCTGAAAATGCATGGTCTAACTCAATTAGTGTTCCAACCAGAATAACTGAGCATAGCCAAACTGCTATTGACCACATCATTGTATCTGACACAAGTAAAATCCTAAAAAGTGGTGTCATTGTGTATGGAATTAGTGACCATTTTTTAACCTACAATACCAGGAAAGTCAAGAGGGCTCAGATTAAATGTCACAAATCTGTGAAGAGCAGAAGTTTAAAAGGGTATAATGTTAATAATTTTCAGGACATACTTAATAATATCAACTGGATGGAAATTACCAACATGTGTGATGTTGATACAGCATGGGATTGTTTTCAATCTATTTTCTTGAAAATACTTGACAAGATAGCCCCATTAAAAGTGACCCGGATTAAACAAAGATCACAGCCTTGGATAAATAATGATATTTTGGACACCATTTACTTGAGGGATAAAATCTTAAGTGAGTTTAAAAGAACCAAACTGCCTGTTCTTTTTAAAGAATATAAAGTTCTTAGAAATAAGATTCAGCGAATGGTGGATGAGGTGAAAAAGGATTTTTTTATGTCTAAAATTGAGGAGCATAAAAAGGATCCCAAGAAATTATGGTCAACTCTTAGGCCTTTGGGGATAAAAGAGAACCCTAAGCAAAAACAAGGTAAAATAGGCCTAGATATTAATGGGTCCATATGTAATGATAAAAAAGTGGTGGCAGATACTTTTAATAGTTTCTTCACAAAAATTGCAAGTAATCTGGTGCAGAAGCTTCCATCTGCGTCAGGTGTTTTTAGTGATCCACAGAGGGTGCATACGTTTTATGAAGAAAAGGGAGTTTAGCCAAACACTTTTTATTTCAAACAAGTAACAGAGGAGCTGGTACTAAAAAAAACTCAAAGGCCTAAATCTTTCCAAGGCTACTGGGTTTGACAACACCCCTGCCAGATTTCTTAGGGATGCTGCTGAAATAATTACTCCTGTCATAACTTATCTTATTAATTTATCTATTGAAAAAAAATCATTTCCCCAGTAAATTTAAGGTGGCAAGAGTGATACCTTTATATAAAAGGGGCCCAAATCTGATCCTGGAAATTTTCGCCCTGTATCTATCTTGTGTTCAATATCAAAAATTGTGGAAAGGATCATTTATGAGCAAATAGACAGTTATTTAGCAGAACATAACCTTTTAATTGACTTGTCTGCTTTATCTTACAGACTTAATTAGGAAAGAGGTAGAAAAGGGGAATTAATAGACCTCCATGGTGTTAATAGACCTTCAAAAGGCCTTTGATACAGTTCAGTATGATGTCCTTTTGAACAAACTAAAAGCCCTAGGATTTTCTCCTGCATCTCTTCAGTGGGTGAGGTCATACCTGGTGGGGAGAGAACAGGTGCCCACCAGATGTGGAAGGGTCCTTGTCCTCACCACTTAAATTAACTTGCGGAGTTCCCCAGGGGAGTATTTTGGGTCCTCTTTTTTTCTATTATATGTCAATGATATGTCGTCAGCTATAAACTGTAATTTGTTTTTATTTGCAGATGACTATTATATGTTATTATAGTCTCTCATAAAGACAAATCAGAGGTGGAAAGGCTGCTTAGTTCAGAACTCCTTAACCTCAGTGTTTGGCTAACAGACAACAAGTTGTCTATCCACCTTGGCAAAACAGAGTCAATTCTTTTTGGGTCCAGAGATAAACTGAAAAAGGCTATGGGGTTTAGGGAAGTCATAGGTATTGTTGAAATTACAGCCAAGGAAGCAGTTACTTACTTGGGCTGTATATTAGATAACAAACTATCAGGGGAGCTTATGGCTCGAAAAATTATCTCAAAGGTAAGCCAAAGGACTAAGTTCCTGGCAAGAATATCCAGCCTCTTAGATAGTAAAACATTAAAAATCCTGGCTGATGCGCTTGTTCAATGTCATCTTGACTATGCCTGTACATCTTGGTACACAGGGACTACTAAAGGTCTTAAAGACAAGCTACAGATCTGTCAAAATAAACTAATCAGAGTGATCCTTAAATTACATCCTAGAACTCATCTTCTTCCTAACCATTTCTCAAGTCTTGGGTGGCTCAGAGTGGAGGAGAGGGTTTCTCAACTTAAACTGTGTTTAGTTTATAAGAAATAATCTGGCACCGAAGTATTTATGTGATTACTTTTCAAAAATTAGTGATACGCACAATTACTGCACCAGGGGGAGTTCCACAGATTACAGGCCCTGCCGCTTTAAGAGCTGTGTGGGAAAGTACTCTTTCCTATACTCTGCAGCTGTCTTGTGGAATGGTTTACCTTTAAACCGTAAACTGCTGAGCTCTTCCTATTATCATTTTAAATCTTGAATAAAAAATTGGTTATTAAACTTATAAAGAGAAAAAAAAGAAAAAAGTAAGGAAATAGAATTCCTTGAAGTAGTAGGAATACTGTATTGTCTGCTTGTGTGTCTGCTTCTCTTTTGGGAATTTAGTCTTTGTTTCTTTTTTTTTTTATTGAGTTTTTATTAGTGTTTTTTGTTTATTTATTTGTATTTTTATATGCTCCCTTTCTTCATTGTCCTCAATGTTGTTAGTACATGTACTGTTATTCATCTTCCATCTTAAGGACCACAATGGAAATAAGCCTATGGGCTGTTTGTGTTTTTATCCTTTTGAACACTTCGTGTTGATTGTTGTTGTTCAATAAAGTATTCAATCAATCAATCAATCAATCAATATGGTACCAGACTTTACAGCATGGTCTCCATATTTAAATGCTGAAGTAATATTCCATTAAATAATTAATCTCAGGTTAAAGACAAATGAGAATGAAAAAAATGACATTTGAAACATGCTATTATAGTGTTTGTCCTGTTTGCAGTTGTTGGATGGCCGAGTATGACTATTCGTCAAAAAGGTCTATTTTTGTGTATAATATGAATAATATGGAGTAATATGAGGGTAAGCAAATAAAGACATTTTTTTTCTGTGTCAATTAGTCCTTAAATTAATATGAACTCACCATTGAACCTTCTGTTTTTGTAGATTAAAGACATGATGCATAGAACTGCAATCGCAAAAGCACCTGCAGCTACCGCTGCCCAGTGATGACTTCTAGATTCCAGACTTCTATCTGCTGGGAAAAAAAAATAATTAAACATATAATGTTCTGAACATTCAATAAATGAATGCAACAAGTAAATGCTATAAATAGCAATTCTGAGCTGCCAGCTGGAGTAGGAAGCTACTGTACAACAATTTTGCACACAATATTAAAGTCTGACTGTTAATATGGTCATATTTACCCCATGATGTTGTAAATGTCTGACCGCTGTGAAGGATGTGACACTCATAGCCCTGTTTCTCATCTCTGTGTATCTTCACACTGGCTCTCATCTGAAAGCTTTGGTTAACGTTGGGTCTGACTCCAGAAGAGCTGAAGGGTTGGAGTGTGATGTTGTTTAGCGTGATCTTCATCTCTATGAGTTTGGGGGAGAAGCCAGTGGCCAGACAGGTCAGATTCAGCTCGCTTTGGTCATGAGGAGCTGCAGATGCAAACATGTGAAGAGCTGGAGGAGCTGCAATAAGAAGCACATGATAGAGGAGGATAGTGAAACCACTCAGCTGATTCTGAACAAAAAGACATAAATGATTGAGTTCGAAACTCTGAAATTATTAGGATCACATACTGCTTATCGAAGCATTAAATGTGGAGATCCAGTCCATGCAGTCGTTGAGGTATAACTGGAGATGATGATTGTGTACTCTGTCAGCGTCCCATTTCATTTTGGTTTCTTTTGCCTTTGGACTTTTATCAATCCACTGCATTGTGTAATAATTAAAGAAAATAAAATCCTCTCCATCATATCCGTACTCATCAAATGCATTCACATTCATCACTGCTCCATCTGGATGTTTATCCACCTCACAGCCGACTCTCCTCTGTAGTGTGTGGAGGCCTGAACATGTAAATTAATACATAAATAAAGAACAACAACAAATTATTACAAGTTAAAAATATGTTGTAATTTAATAAATACAGTGGCCCATAAAAGCATTTGAACACTTAAAAATATATCAATGTCATTCCAGTAAAACCCAATGAATTCACCATCACATCTGGAGCTTGTGCAGTTTGCCAGAGTGTTAAGCAGATTTATGAACCAGTTTCTAGAAACATCTGGTTCTCTGGTATATCTCCAGATTTCTGGATCAAAACGATCTCTTTTCCAGGTTTGTTCTTCATTACTGTAGTGAGAGATCCATCTGTCATCATACAGACACACTGCACTGAACACAGGACCAGAGACTCCATCAGGTTTAGTGAGGACGGTGTAAACAAACAGGAGATGGTGTCTCTCTGAAGATAAATAAAGATAATTATTAAAGGTCATGTCAACATTACATATAGTCAAACTTCCTGAGAGTACTCCAAATAACATCTTTATCTCTCTCTTGGATAACTCAAATGCCTCTCTAAGACAGGTCAGTTCACTCAGCAGCTTATTAACACTAATATTAATTAC
Organism: allo-octoploid hybrid of Carassius auratus x Cyprinus carpio; assembly: GCA_024542945.1. Lineage (NCBI taxonomy): Eukaryota > Metazoa > Chordata > Actinopteri > Cypriniformes > allo-octoploid hybrid of Carassius auratus x Cyprinus carpio. The sequence continues at coordinate 1,635,315 of CM045062.1, forward strand.
ATACCACAGATTTACTTTATACGTAGTACTATAGTAACTGTAACCATGGTATTGTTGCAGAAATGTGAGACATTCACATCAAATTTTATTATGTTATCAACATACAGTAGGCATGAATTAAACATTAAAGGAGCGATGGGTTTGAACTGCAATGTTTTTAATATAGGCAGACATATTAGAGCCTATTCCGTGCTCAAGCTCGCGCATAAAGCAAGTCCCTCAAAGCACCGGTGTTGTGCCCAATTTTGACCCCCTGCCAAATTATTACCCCCCTCGTTCAAATCGCTACCTGATTGCCTAATCCTAACCCCTCCCCCAAACCTACTCCTAAACCTACCAATACTAGGGAGGTAATAATCTAGCAGGGGGTCAGAATTGGGCACAACACCGGCAACATGATTATGAACGTGTCGGGGGAAAATAATACATTTAAATTATTTATTAATAAACTAGTGCTTTGAGAAAAAGAACGGGTTGAATGTTAACCAATTTCGTTTCCATATAATTATAAACTACGATAAAAGTTCATCAGCATGCATTGATTGAACAACAATATTTAATGTATCTGCATTACTGTAAGGGTAGGTTTAGGGTAGGTGTAGACTTTAATAAAACACAATCTAATAGGTAGAAAAAAATATTTATTGTTGGTTTCCTGTAACTGTATCCCTTCTAGCTTCAACCGCGAATATAACACATAATTGCTGTATTTGAATTACTGTAAGGGTTAATAAACCATAACTTTACAGTAGCATTTTTCGTTGTCGAACTGTACTATATCCACTGTTTTAATGGGAGGTAAGGCAAGGCAAGGCAAGGCAAGTTTATTTATATAGCACATTTCGTACACAATGGTAATTCAAAGTGCTTTACATAAAAGAAGGTAAAATAATCATGAAGAAAAATAATAACAAAAATAAAACAAGCAATTTTAAAAACATAAAACAGGCAATTTTAAAACATTGGAAATTATTTAAAAATTGACGTATTTAAAATGAATTTAAAACAGTATATAGTGAATATGTAAAATACAGTGCAATCAATTCGGACATCGCACATTGCTCATTCAACAAATGCACAGCTAAACAGATGAGTTTTGAGTCTAGATTTAAATGTGACTAATGTTTTAGCATATCTGATCTCTTCTGGAAGCTGATTCCAACTGCGGGCGGCATAGTAACTAAAGGCGGACTCCCCTTGTTTTGTGTGAACTCTTGGTATTTCTAACTGACTCGATCCTAATGATCTGTGTGCTCTGTTAGGTTTATATTCAGTGAACATATCTGCAATATATTTTGGTCCTAGGTCATTGAGTGATTTATAAACGAGTAAAAGTACTTTAAAATCAATCCTAAATGTAACTGGAAGCCAGTGTAAGGACCTGAGGACTGGTGTGATATGCTCAGATTTTCTGGTTCTAGTCAGAATCCTGGCAGCCGTGTTCTGGATGAGCTGCAGCTGTCTAATGGTCTTCTTGTGAAGGCCGGTGAGGAGACCATTACAGTAGTCCACCCTGCTGGTGATAAAGGCATGAACAAGTTTCTCTAAGTCTTGACTGGAAACAAAACATCTAATTCTTGCAATGTTTTTAGATGATAGTATGCTGATTTAGTTACTGCTTTGACATGACTACTGAAACTAAGGTCTGTCTCCAGAGTCACACCAAGATTCCTGACTTGATTTTTAGTTGTTTGGCCCCTTGAGTCAAGGTATGCATTCACCTTGAAAACTTCATCTTTGTTTCCAAATGCAATAACTTCAGTTTTTTCCTTGTTTAACTGAAGAAAGTTCTGGCACATCCAACTATTAATTTCATCAATACATTGGCAGAGGGAGTCAATGGGGCTGTAGTCATTTGGCGATAAGGCTAGGTAAATCTGGGTATCATCAGCATAGCTGTGATAGGCAATTTGGTTCTTTCTCATTATCTGACTTAGTGGGAGCATATACAGGCTAAACAAGAGCGGTGCCAGAATTGAGCCTTGTGGGACTCCGCATGTCATGGACGTCCACTTAGACTTATGCTCTCCTAGACTCACATAATAACCTCTCCCTTCTAAGTATGACCTGAACCATTTGAGTACCATCCCAGAAAGCCCGACCCAGTTTTCCAGTCTCTCTAGTAGTATGTTATGATCGACAGTGTCAAACGCAGCACTGAGATCTAGTAATACCAGCACTGATATTTTGCCAGAGTCAGAATTTAAGCGAATATCATTTATTATCTTAATGAGCGCTGTCTCTGTGCTGTGATGCAGTCGAAAACCAGATTGAAAATTGTCCAGGTATCCATTTGAGTTTAAGTATTTGTTCAGCTGATTAAAAACTACCTTTTCTATAATTTTGCCTATAAAAGGAAGATTAGATATTGGTCTATAATTGCTCAAAATGGTGTTATCAAGATTGCTCTTTTTCAGGAGGGGCTTTACAACTGCAGTTTTCAGGGAGTTTGGAAATGTCCCAGAAAGAAGTGAGGCGTTCACCACTTCTAAGAGATCTGCTTCTAAACAGTTAAGCACACTTTTGAAAAAAGATGTGAAAAGTGTGTCAAGATCGCAGGTTGACGATTTTAGGTGCTGCACTATTTCTTCCAAAATTTTGCTATCAATTGCTTCAAAAATAGACATAGTATCTTTTTGATATTGCGTCCAGATCTGTCTGACCTCTGCATTACTTGAGGATGTGCTAATTGCCTTCCTGATATTAATGATCTTCTCAGAAAAGAAGGAAGCAAACTCATTGCATTTGCTAACTGAGAGCATTTCACTGGGAATCTGACTTGGGGGGTTTGTCAGTCTCTCAACAGTGGCAAAAAGAGTACGAGTGTTGTTTAAGTTACTGTTTATAAGGTTTGAGAAGAAATTATGTCTAGCTGTGGCTAGTTTCACATTAAAAGCATGAAGGCTGTCTTTATAAATGCTATAGTGAATTTCAAGTTTCGTCTTCCGCCACATCCGCTCGGCTTTTCTGCATTGTCTTTTCATAGTCTGAACTGCTGTTGATCTTCTCCAAACTGATTTCTGTCTGTTTGTTTTCTTACTGACTATTATTGGAGCAATATCATCAATAACATTCTTAACTTTTGAGTTAAAGGAATCAAGGAGAATATCAACAGAGTCTGCAGAAATGCTTGGTGTTAGAGATATAGCCTCCATAAACCGCACACTAGTGTTCTCGTTAATGCATCTCCTTCTGACAGAGACAGATCTAGATTCAGTGGTAGCAGAGATCAATATATCAAAGAAAATACAGAAGTGATCAGATAGTGCTACGTCCTTAATAACAATGGATGAAATGTTTAGACCCCTACTGATGATTAAATCTAGAGTGTGTCCACCTTTGTGTGTGGGTCCATGCACATGCTGAATCAGGTCAAAAGTGTTTAGAACCGTTATCATTTCTTTTGTAATTTTGTTTTCTGCATTATCTATATGAATATTAAAATCCCCTGCAATAGCAAAACAGTCAAACTCTGAGGAAATCATTGATAGCATTTCTGTGACCTCTTCAACAAAGGCTGGAGAGTATTTTGGAGGCCTGTAAATAATGATAAACAGAATGCGTGGAGCACCTTTCAGCACAATCCCTAGATATTCAAAAGACAAGTACTGACCAAATGACATTTGCTTGCATTGATAGACATCTTTAAATAGAGCAGCTACACCTCCACCTCTCCTAACAGTCCTGCAGACACTCATGAAAGTAAAGTTAGGAGGGGCTGCTTCATTGAGGACTGTTGCACTGCAGCTGTCTTCTAGCCATGTTTCATTTAGAAACATAAAATCCAGTAGTCTGGTAGTAGTCTGACAGAACACCGCACCTGGTATATCGATGTATTTTTGAAAAGTAAATTAAGTTTTTCCAACTCTAAACCCAGTCCCCAAGTAAATTAGGTTATTAAATAAAAAACTAGCAAAACGAGTTGCGCGGTGTCTCCACCACTTTTCAAAGAAAAGTTACGTCACTGCCTATAACATATTTCTCAAGTATCCTGCACGAGTTCACACATGTAACCACCGTAACCACAAAGGTGTGGTACTTTTCAGTGATCCTTCCTGTACTAAATGTACCATAAATGCAGATAATTAAAGTATGTCTTTCAGAGTCAACACATGGCTTTTTAGCTATGAGTAAAGAAAGGAAAAGTAGCCTACACTTTTAGATAAACACGACTGCACTCATGGAGTTAGAAATCAAAGTTCTTTATGACCAGCAGGATTACTTGTAATAGTACAACCGCCAGAAAAAAAAAGAGAAAAAAACATAAATGAATGCATGAATGTCTTACCGGAATAAACGCCGCGTAGCCCTATGTACGCAAACAGTACAATGAGAGAGAACGTCAAATCCATTTCAGGTTTATGGCAATATTATGGAGTCAAAGTAATTTCATATATATACGCAAAAAAATAAAGTTTTGCAAAAGAAAATAAAGTTTTGCAAACGAAAATTAAAGTATTGAGGAAAATAATTTTGCTTTTTGCAAACAAAAATAAAGAATTGCAAAACATAAATGATACCGCGCAAAGGAAATGATTTTGCAATACATATTTTCCATGGTCATATCTATTATTTTATTTGCAACACTGATTTTATTTTGCGTGTCGGTCTAGTTTGAGCTTGCGCTGCAGTTTTTCCTGTGCGCTTCATTTTTCTGCGCGTCTCGCTTTGTGGCACTGTTTTGACGTGGGGGTGGAGTCAAGGGGCAGGGGCGTGTACAACATGCCTCCCTGGAAGTGACGTCATCGGCCCGAGACGCAGCTCACTGATCCAGGTACTGTCATGATGAGCAGATGCATGCGAGTGGATTGCTTCCTTTTATTCACTAGCATTAAAACATGCATGGTTTCGTTTTATTAACTTTATTAACAAATGTATATGTGTATTAGCAGCGTTTGCTCAAGTTAAAGAAGTTGTTACCATGCACATCTGCTGTTTATTTCTCTCGATGTGCACACTTTTATAGCATTAAAATGTGTATTGTTTCATTTGGTTAACTGCATGTGTATTAACAGTGTTTGTTTAAAATCTCTTAACCTGTGGGAGGACACCAGCGCACAGAAGCGTTCTTTGTTCACATTAGTTCAGAGGTACTGCTAGTTTTAACGATGCTTTTGGAAAACGCAGCCCTGAAGAGATTTGTAAATAATAGCCTATACTGTAAAAGCCCGATATGTCAATAAAGATTTTTTACTGGAAGTGCACGTTAGAGGATGAATTTAACAATAACCCTATAATAATAAATACTAGAATTATAAATGAATAATTCGCTAGTTTCATTTGTAAATGAAAACACTAATTTAACAAAGAACGTTAATTAGGTTAGCAATACACGACTTAAAAGGGGAAATAAGCATAACAATAAATATAAAAATATATCCCTATTTAATATAATATTATTATCAATTATTATATACGGTTAGCCTATATGAATAAATGAATGATGCATTTATATAGCGCTTTATGTATTGTTGTACACACAATTCGCTGTACGATCATGTGGGGGGTCTCTCCTCAACCACCAGCAGTGTGCAGCATCCACTTGGATATATTATATATATATATATATATATAATGATAAAAATAATAAAAGCATTATATGCACATATATTACATAAAAAGACACGATCAACGGACTGTGGGATGGATAAAAATATTTGATCAATCTCTGATAATCTCAGGTTGCTATGGTCACGCGGGTTTGTTTATGCATTAAACTCGTGGCAAAATTAAACCAAAAAGATTCGAGCTTCATTTTTTTTTATCTTACAATGACAGTCATTTATTAATTTATGCCAGGAGTTAGGTAAATGAAAAACGAAGTGGAGATCGATATAAAACTTGAGTTGTAGAGCTCTTTAATGATGTACGTTATAGTTTATGAAGTGAATTGCATAATTTTACATTAAAACTAGCAGTAACTCTGAACTAATGTGAACAAAGAACGCTTCTGTGCGCTGGTATCCTCCCACAGGTTCAGAGATCTTAAACAAACACTGTTAATACACATGCAGTTAACCAAATGAAACAATACACATTTTAATGCTATAAAAGTGTGTGACTGGCATAAAGTTGGCTTGACGTTGGACGTTCGATATTCGCAAATCTAGGGACCGTCTCTAAAGTTACATGCGAAACTACTATACACTTCTCTAACGTCATTAGCATGCAAGGAGAATGACTAACAGTCATGAAAACAACTGTTAACTGTTCATCCAGGTGTCAACTATAATGCACACCTTTTATATTTTTTGATAATTATTAAAATAAACTGTAAATCAAATGTAAAATATTGCTAATTTTCATTACCGAATGGGCTCAAATTTAAAATATGCCATAATTTGAAGCTCAATAGCATTTGAACAGAATGACTCACTTTCATAAAGCATACTGTAAAGTGTTCATCTAGGTGTCAACTATAATGCACACCATTCATATTTTTCATAATTATTCAAATAAACTGTAAATCATATGTAAAATATTGCTACTTTTCATTACCGAATGCACTTAAATACAAATTTAAAGCTCAATAGCATTTGAACAGAATGACTCACTTTCATAAAACATACTGTAAAGTGTTCATCTAGGTGTCAGCTATAATGCACACCATTCATATTTTTCATAATTATTCAAATAAACTGTAAATCAAATGTAAAATATTGTTCATTGTCATTACCGAATGGGCTCAAATTTAAAATATGCCATAATTTGAAGCTCAATAGCATTTGAACAGAATGACTCACTTTCATAAAACATACTGTAAAGTGTTCATCTTCGTGTCAACTAATGCACACCGTTCATATTTTTCATAATTATTCAAATAAACTGTAAATCATATGTAAAATATTGCTATTTTTCATTTGAGCTTTAAATTAGTGTTTACGTCCATTTGGTAATGAAAAGTAACAATATTTACATATGATTTACAGTTTATTTTAATAATTATCAAAAAATATAAAAGGTGTGCATTATAGTTGACACCTGGATGAACAGTTAACAGTTGTTTTCATGACTGTTAGTCATTCTCCTTGCATGCTATTGACGTTAGAGAAGTGTATAGTAGTTTCGCATGTAACTTTAGAGACGGTCCCTAGATTTGCGAATATCGAACGTCCAACGTCAAGCCAACTTTATGCCAGTAAAAGTGTGCACATCGAGAGAAATAAACAGCAGATGTGCATGGTAACAACTTCTTTAACTTGAGCAAACGCTGCTAATACACATATACATTTGTTAATAAAGTTAATAAAACGAAACCATGCATGTTTTAATGCTAGTGAATAAAAGGAAGCGATCCACTCGCATGCATCTGCTCATCATGACCCAGGGGGCAAGGAAGTCGACCGGAAGTTGAAGTCGGCCGCGTGCCGCCATCTTGTAGCAGAACTTCACTTGCGTTAGCATCCCATTGACTCCCATTCATTTTTGCGTCACTTTGACAGCGAATAACTTTACATCTGAGGCGTTTAAAGACTCCATTTGTCCATTATTTATTTCTAAAGATACACGACAATGTATAAAGGGCTCCATTACCTTCTATGTTACATTATGGCCCCGTAGAAACAGTTTTTGTAAAAATAGGCTAACGATTGCGTCATAACCACTCGACTCTCTGTCGCACAGTAGAGAAATTACCGTACAGACAGGAGGAGAAGCTCGCAGGCAATCGGGGAGACGTCAAGAGATATTGCGTACTGGCGTTACATTTTAAAATACTATACAAAATAATTAATCAGAATACTTACTCCTGCTCACTCACGCCAAAGAACTCCCCGCTCAAACTCGCCGTCTCTGCAAGATTAACGATGGCAGTTTGCACGCACAGCTACTAGAAGATTTACATCTGTCAGACAGGTTGCTGACGTCATCAAGCTTAGTTTGAGTCTGCGCGTCAGAAACGGAAGTGCTAAAAATCGCTAAAAACGGGCTTCACTTGTCTCAATTGAGTTCCAATGGGGTCGCTGTGTCCATTTCTTTTACTGTCTATGATCATGACAGTACCTGGATCAGTGAGCTGCGTCTCGGGCCGATGACGTCACTTCCAGGGAGGCATGTTGTACACGCCCCTGCCCCTTGACTCCACCCCCACGTCAAAACAGTGCCACAAAGCGAGACGCGCAGAAAAATGAAGCGCACAGGAAAAACTGCAGCGCAAGCTCAAACTAGACCGACACGCAAAATAAAATCAGTGTTGCAAATAAAATAATAGATATGACCATGGAAAATATGTATTGCAAAATCATTTCTTTTGCGCGGTATCATTTATGTTTTGCAATTCTTTATTTTTGTTTGCAAAAAGCAAAATTATTTTCCTCAATACTTTAATTTTCGTTTGCAAAACTTTATTTTCTTTTGCAAAACTTAATTTTTTTGCGTATATATATGTGATATTACTTTGACTCCATACATAATTTCTACTGACAAATTTCGAGAGCGCACTATTGTAGCGCGAAAGCACATTAATGCAATGCGCGAGCGCGAATCTCTCTGCTCGCCCGTTGCACTAGCACAAAACCGGACGCGCGCGCTCAGATTACTCTGCTCTTGCCCGAAAAGAGTGCGCGCACTTAAAACGTGTCTCTCCTCTCACTCAAACTGTGTCCTGTGCACGCTCAAATCTCTCTGGGCTCATGCGCTATAGATATGAATTATTTTCGCACCTGAATTAAACGTTGTCAAAGGTTATCATTATGCATTTTTAAAAAGTAGTCTCAAGACAGATTTGTGCAGGGCCTTTCCTTGATTTTTTTATTGTTGTATTTTTGTTTTAACATAAAATGGTTATTGTAGCTACCTTGTTTTACAATATGTCTTGTATTTTGATCTTTTCTTTGCACATATGCATCTTTCTGTGAAATAGGCTACTTTGTAAACACTGTTTTAAAAGGTACTATAAATAAAGCTTTAACCAATCAGAACTCCACAACTAACCGATGAAAATACTACAGTACGTGGAATAGAATTGGCTGAGTGAACTGAACCTGGAATTCTTTTGACAATCAAAGATGGACCTTTAATTTCTTTCCAGTTTAATAATTTTTTTAAATGTTAATGAAATAGAAATGGCCAGGAATTGGGTGCTTGGATGACTTGCACATGACCTCTGTCCAACTGGTTGGTCTCTGAGCAATTTATCTATGGCCCTAAAGACTTTATATAAAACATCACTGTTATGTCATAATATGTCAGATAGTTAGCTCAACTGAATTTAAAATCATAGCAACAAATTCTCAGTTTGTATGATGGCAATAATAAGTAACAACTCCTCAAATCAACAACAAATGTAAAAATAGATGTAAATGATGCAAGATATAACAATAAATGATCTAATAGCATCGCTGTTTAATTATAATAATTATTTTTTTAATCCAGTGTTTGTTTTCAGTTCTGATTTTTTTTAATGAAAATCCACTTGATATTAGCTATACATTCAACGGCACTTCTATGGCTACAGTGATAGTGCATAAAGGAAAGACACGTTTTAAGTGCGCGCACTCTTTCCGGGCTAGAGCAGCGTATATCTGAGCGCGCGCGTCCGGTTTTGTGCTAGTGCAAGGGAAATCCGCGCGCGAGCGTAAAGATTAGCGCTTGCGCATTGTATTAATGTGCTTTCGCGCTACAATAATGAGCTCACTTGCACTCACAAACTTGCATTCTTGCACTCTCAGACACTTGCGCTTCTGCTGGTGACATCACTTGCAGTCTTTTTCATTTTTTATTTTGTTCTATTTATTGATTACTTTTTGTTTGAATCTCTCGACATTTTACAACAGTTGCCAGGTGGTGAAGACAAGAAAAAAAAGAAACTAAACTACGAAGTCACTTGCAATCTTCACTTGAACTCTCCGCTCAGTCCGCTGCGACGTCATATAATAGAGAATATAGAGATAGCCTTAATGAAAACCTAGTCTAGAGCATTCAGAACCTCTGACTGAGCAGAAGGTTCACCTTCCAGCAGGACAATGACCCTAAACACACAGCAAGAGTGGCTTACAGACAACTCTGTGAATGTTCTTGAGTGGCCCAGCCAGATCCTGGGATTGAACCCAGTCAAATATTTCTGGAGAAACCTGAAAATGTGTGTCCACCCCATCCAACCTGACAGAGCTTGAGAGCAGGGGCGGCTCTAGACCAAAGTAACTGGGAGGGCCATACAGGGGCCACTTGTGCTTTTAGGGGCACAGTTTAAAAATTAATCTTAACCTACTTATTCATTCAGTCATTTTTCACCATGTCATGCATCACTGCAATCTCTAGAAGTAATCTATAACAATTTAAACTAAAATGAATGTTTCATCATGTTTCATTTATTTGACAAATAATTTCGTATTGTAGTGTCAGGGGCATCATGCACTCATTATTTTTGAGTGAAGTGGGGGGGGGGGGGTCTCATGCTTGTCATGTGACACAGCAGCCACAATACCACTGAATAACTGGTATAATGGTCAGTTAATATAATGGTTTTCACTACAAATAACCATTACAAGCATTACAAACCTTTAACTTTTAACCATTAACCAAATGTAGTGTGTTTTGGGACATATTACATTAGGATTTATTGGTTTTAACAAGCCACCAATAGAAGGCAACCAATTACCAGTAGAGACCACCAGGGTCCATTAAAGTTTCCAGTAAAACCAATACAAGTCCCATTATAACCAGTAAAACCATTACACATTTTGTAATGGTGACTGTTTTTTTTCAGCAGAGGTTTTATTATTATTATTTTTTAAATTCTAAATATTCCCAAAATATATCATGAAATATCTTGATTATCAATATGTGTAAGCAAATGCATTTTTTTTTTATGTTAGTTGATCTATAGTGGGCGATGGGCAAAGTAGCCTAATGGTGTAATCTATTAACTTTGCATAAAAATGGCCCCTGGCCACCCTCTAGAACCGCCCCTGCTTGAGAGGTGAAGAGATGAGGAGAAGGATGGCAGATAATTGCCAAATGCTGATGAGCAAAGCTTGTCGCATCAAACAAAAAAGACTTGAGGCTGTTAAGGTGCTTCAGCAAAATATTTAGCTATGGTTGTGAATACTTATGCAGTGTACTTATTTCACAAATGAACGCACTCACTACATTTTAAAAAATAAAATAAAAAGAAGAGTTCAAAACTTACGCGCTGTCATCTTTATCTAACGCGCGCACACACGCTCAGTCACTCACACAGATCACACTGCGCGCGAACTCAGACATTCAGGCACAAACTTTTTAGCGCTGCACCGCAATTTTTTTTTATAAACTAAATAGCTTAATCGCTCAAGAGCAACATTATCTTTCGCAACAAGGAGCTGGTAACATTATTGTTTCTGAAGTAATTAAAGCCACAGCTTCACTGTTAATAGAGAAACGCGGCAAAACGGTGGTAATTCATATATGCACACTCTCTCTCTCTCTCTCTCTCTCTCTCTCGTGTAAATAAACACTTGTGAATTACAATTTTCTGATAATAGAACATTGTAGTTTTTGGTACCGGGTCCAAAAACTACATACAAAATGTTTGTGTTTTATTTGCAAAGCCTTACTTATATGGTATCAGCCCATATATGGGTTCATTTGAAAGCTTAGAGTGTCTTCTTTACAAAGAATACCATTAATTTGGGTTTTATGATTCATAAAGTAGTGAAATTAAGCTTAGAAATATATTTGTCCCACACACAAATTTCCGCCTAACAATAGCGAATAATTTTTTGCGAAGAATGTGTATTTTATATATTTTTCACAAAACAGTCAAGTCATATATCACAAGAAAGCTCTCATTCTCAGAAATTCGACGATGTAGATCATTTTATTGTGTGACAATCACAGATCGAATGATCTTCAATAAAATCGCGATGTGAAATTTCTCACCTCAGAGCACTCTATATTACCTTTTAGATTAGAATCTCTTCTTTCAAACAAGACCATTTTTACGTTTCTGCGTGCTTCCATCGGTGAGATATAAAGCGTTTTGTCCAGACGCGCACCAGGAAAAAAAGGTGCAGCTTCTTCAAAAGATGCGCTTTATATATCAAATGCGCTCTCGGGTTGAAGAGAATTATGTTCTATAAATCTGAGCTCGGTTGTGAAGCGCTATTAGTCAGATCAGATGTCACTCTGAGCAGTGGGCCAGTGAGAGCTGTGGAATTTGACACCTCTGCGTCATCAGCGGGGAAGGGTGTGGGCAGTGAGTGACCCCTTCCATGTCCGCCGGGGATGACTGCGGTGGACCCTGGGATATGTAGTTTTCGGCTTATTGTATACAAAGCTCGCACGCGGAAAAGCTTTCGCATATGCGTCCAGGAGAATACCAATTTATAATAATCATATTACAAGTTATGGATGATCACCGGCGCCGTGGAGAGGAATGGACGCGCGTCTGGTGAGGCTATAAGCGTGTAAGTTACTTTTTTTTTATCTTTGAATCTTTATTTTGAAACGTGAAAGCACAGCTGACAATCTGATAAACTGTTTATTGACAGAAAAGTACAGTACATGATGCATTTCAGTAAATATACAGTAAATACACATGGATTATTACAGTGCTGTGTGGATGAACATATATGTGTTTCTTTGACGCTCTGAAGGCCATATAGCAGCTCCGGTTAGCGGATAGCCCGCAGCTCGCGACCAAACAGACAGAGAGGATGCTGAAGATGCTGAAGTGAGACAGTGGATGCTGAGGTCAGATGCTCTGAATCAGTATACCAATACAGAATGCACATGAATAAAATGATATAAAGCTGGAGAATGTGGATTCTATTTTAGATTGTGATAGACCAGATATATTTTATAATGTAATGCAGTTTGCTAGAGCACACAGGGCCTGATTTATCTACTTTCAAAGACAGTGTTTAGAACACACAAAAAAAGTGCCTTGTATTGAGGTGGTTCATCATGTGAAAAACAACACAAATAATAATATTTGTCACAAACAGCAGCTTTTTATGTAACTTCAAAGGGTTTTCTGTAAAAGGATATAAAGATATTGCATTTATTCCACTGTATATGGGTATGGGGAGACTTCAAATGTGGGTAGGCGGAAAATGTATACAAAAAGGGTATTATTCCTCCCTTTAGATGGAATAGAATAACTTTTGCATAGATTATGATAGAAACAAATGTCCTTTTTCCTCTATTAGCTGACATGTGCTGGAAACAAATACAATTGTTTGCAGGAGGCTGGACCTCTCAGAACCTGAGCTATACAATTTCAAACTTCAGTTTATAAAAAGAAAATAAAAAAGCGCCTTTTTTTTTTACATTTATTATAACAGACAACATATAAAATCATTTGTATCAATTTCAACAGTGTTTTATGTAATTTCAAAGGATTTCCTGTAAAATGATAACAAACTTTTGTATGTACACCTCTGCATGTGGGTATGGGAAGCTTTTGAATTTGGGTAGGAAAAATGCCAGGCGGAAATCCCCAAAATAGCCCTGTGCTTAAATTTCCGTATTGCGCAATTGGGAAGCTCTGTTTCGGGGATTATGTCTCTTAATATCAGGCAACCCCGGTTGTGTTCCTCTGCGGCCAGATTAAACCTGATCCCGTATGAAAGTGAAAGTGACGTGACATACAGCCAAGTATGGTGACCCATACTCAGAATTCGTGTTCTGCATTTAACCAATCCAAAGTGCACACACACAGCAGTGAACACACACACACACACCGTGAACATACACCTGGAGCAGTGGGCAGCCATTTATGCTGCGGCGCCCGGGGAGCAGTTGGGGGTTCGGTGCCTTGCTCAAGGGCACCTCAGACGTGGTGTTGCCGGCCCGAGACTCGAACCCACAACCTTAGGGTTAGGAGTCAAACTCTCTAACCACTAGGCCACGACTTCCCCACTCTGTTCATTATTATTTAGAAACCATGCACTTTTCTACTCCATTTTAAACGGTGTTCTTGTATTCAAATTAAGCGTGGTCCACTGCTGTGCACGTGCCACAACAAATCTCTGTGACGATACATCGTCGTATCGATGTATCGAACACAACACTAGAATACTCATTGCCAGCTGAAGCTTGGGCTCTGATCCTCTGGGGTGGGTGGGGCATTACAATTGGCCCTTTTTTTATTTCTTGATGTCAATACATATTTATCACCCATGTGCGCAAGATATACAGTAGGTGGCGGTAATACTCCTAAGGACTGAGGGGCCATTGAACTGAAAAAAAAAGAAGAAGGAGCGAGAGCGGGAAAAGGTGAACCCAGAGCGGAGCTGGAGCAGAGTGTTTATTAAATGCTCGGAGTGCGGAGGAGAAATTGTTGACACTCCACTCCGCTCACATACTCTTGTTTTCTACGGTAGGAAAATGCTTAATGAGAGACTTTGCGCAATGCATTCATATTCTGCTGTTCTGTGGCCACAGATTTGCGGGTCTTGTCTTTTTCTTCTACAGATGACTTGCAGGACCCTGTAGGCTACTTTACGGTACTAAATTAGTTTTAATCGTTTAATCACCATAGCATCTTGTCTCCGTTGGTAACATGCATGATTTGTGTCGATTGCAAGTGAAGTCGCAGGTAGTGGAGAGTGCAAGTGACTTCGTAATTTAGTTTATTTTTTCTTGTCTTCACCACCTGGGTACTGTTGTAAAATGTTGAGAGATTCAAACAAAACAAAAAAAATAATAAATAGAACAAAATAAAATACGAGAGTAGCCGCTTGCAGTCGGGGGTAGAGTTGTAAACGGAGCCGTCAAGCCGGAAATTTTCTGCTCCCGTTAGTGACGCTCACGCGGTGTTTGCATACTTTAACACAGATGCACCTCTTTTGGCCGCTCTTCTTTTAAATTTTCTGCTGCAAATGATTGGAACACTTTACAAAAGTCTCTCAAATTAGAATCTACTGTTTCGATCACTACTTTTAAAGTTTTACTCTCAAATTTACTGACGGACCACTGTATATGTTGATGCTCTCTGCGAACAAAGTCTTATGTATTTTTTTTGCACATATTCATTTGAATGGTTGTTATTGCACTTATTTGCACTTATCAATTTACCCATGTTGGACTATACTATTATTTTACTGCTATTTTTCTTGCACTGCCATTTTACATTTTTTTTAAACTATTAAGTTTTTCTAATTTTTATATTTATACATTGTCCAGTACTTTTAACTGAATCTGAATGTCTTCTACATTTATGACTGTGTATTCAAATGTCGGTATGTCATGTGTAACTTCATGTTGCCTTGTACCCTGAGTCTTATCTCGGCCAGGTCGCGGTTGCAAATGAGAACCTGTTCTCAACCGATTAACCTGGTTAAATAAAGGTAAAAAAAAAAAAAAAAGAAAAAAAAAATGAAGTGAATTAAATGCGATGTTTGTCAAACATACAGACGTTATAGAAATGTTTTCATGAGCAACAGATATATACTGATTAAATACTGCTTAATACATCGCCATCTGTTCAAGAATAAAGTTCAGCGTAGATAAATACTAGAGAATAAAAACCTAGAGTACCCCCCTTCCCCGTCTATTTGTAAAGTGAACTCAAAGTGAGGAGATGGGGTGGAGGAGGGATGCTGATAAACTGTCAATGGATAGAGGTAAGTCAGTGGTATTTATACTGTGGTATTGATTACTTGTTTGTGGTCCACCGGTGTTGATTAGGCCAAGTATCTGACGCACTCCTCCCAAACCTTGTTAATAAAACATAATTTCACGAGTTCACGCTTACATATATTAGCTGAGGTATGGAATGCATATTTGGCGTGTTGTCCGGGGAAGGGCTCTGAGCTCGGGAATGGCCCTAACCTAGAGTACCCCCCAAAAAGCAATTGAACAAAGGACAACCGCCAGATTAGGCGGTGGCTAATTTTATTTTTTTCTGAGAAGTCAGCTGGTTGGCAGGCCGGAAGGGCCTACGTACTCCAGTGGGAGCGACTTAAGCGTTGGAAGGGTAGGCCCTACCGGCTGCAGGTACTGGACTACGTGGTTGGAGCGCCCAGTCGGTAGGGTTCGAGCCGATGCTCAACGGGAGCTCACAGCGTTGGAATGGGTGAGCCCTACCGGCCGATGAGGAGGAGCAGCGTGGTTGTATAGCCTGACCGGGAGGGCCCGAGTTGCCTCGACTGGAATAGGTCATGGTGTCAGCGTATGGTTTGGCTGATAAAAAGCTTTGGGCTGACCGACAAGGAGGACTCTTGCGACATCCGACGGGAGATCGCTACTCAAGGCATCGGATGGATGAGACTCACTCGCGGGCGGCAAGTATAGAAACCCGACTGGGAGAACTCTCGCCAGACATCTGAAGGGAGCACACGCATCAGACGGGTAAGCCTCACCGGACGGGGAGAGAGAAAAGGAAAACCCGACTGGGAGGGCTCTCGCGGCATCCGATGGAGTATCATACTCAGAATATCGAACAGGTAAGCCTCGCCAGGTGGGATTAAAAGATGTGAGAATAGCTGAGAGGGATTTAGGCAGGGTTTGGCGGGAGGTCGAGACTCATCAAATGGAAAGGTAGGTTGCGTGGCCGGGAGACTCTCGCCGACGTCCGAAGGGAGCACACGCATCGAACGGGTAAGTCTCGCCAACCGTAGAATGGAAAGGTAAAGATTGTCTGGCCAGGAGGCTCTTGCCAACATTTGATGGGAGCACATGCATCGAACGGGTAAGCCTCTCTGGATGTAAGACGGAAAAGGTAAAGTTGTGTGGCCAGGAGGCTCTCGCCAGCATCCAACAGGGACTTCCTGCTCACTGAATCGGCTGGGTAAGCCTCGCAGGCCGTAGAATGGAAAAGGTAAGTTTGTGTGGCCGTGAGACTCTCGTCGACGTCTTATGGGAGTTCGCTATTCACGGCATAAGATGGGTAAGCCTCGACAACCGTAGGACAGAAAAGGTGGGTTTGTGTGGCCGTGAGGCTCTCACCGACATCCGATAGGAGCTCAAGCTCCCGGCATCAAACGGGTAAGACTCTCTGGCTGAAGGACGGAAAAGGTTGTCTAGCCGGGAGGCTCTTACCTACATCCGATGGGAGCTCCAACTCCATGCATCGAACGGGTAAGCCTCGCTGGCCAAAAGATGGAAAAGGTAAGGTTGCCTAGCCGGGAGGCTCTCACCAACATCCGATGGGAGCTCCAACTCCAGGCATCGAATGGGTAAACCTCTCCAGGCGAAAGACGGAACAGCAATGTTGAGTAGCCGGGCGGCTCTCACCGACGTCCGAAGGGAGCTCGAGCTCCTGGCAACGAACGGGTAAGCCTTGCTGGCCGCAGAATAGAAAAGGTAAGGTTGTCTAGCCGGGAGGCTCTTATCGGCATCTGATGGGAGCTCAAGCTCCTGGCATCGAATAGGTAAGCCTCACTGACCATAGAATAGAAAAGGTAAGGTTATCTAGTCGGGAGGCTCTCGCCGGCATCCGGTGGGAGTTCAATACTTGCGACACCAGATGGGTAAGTCTCGCCGATTGAAAGGATTTTTTTTTTATATATATATATATATATATATATTTTGGTGGCCGATGAGGGTTTGGTGGGGAATTGGTCCGCCTCTGGAGCCAGCGTCCTGAATTTCTGAACAGAAAACGAGACAGGGAGTCAGCAATTTGGTTTTCTGAACCTGGAACGTGCTTCGCGATTATTATAAATTGGTCGCATGCTGCGATCCATGTTAGACGTCTAAGGAGAGGCATGAGGGCGGGAGGGTGAGAACGGCCTTTATTAATGCACTGAACGACTGCTTCGTTGTCACAGTGCACTAAGATACCTTTAGACGCCCATTTGTTCCCCCACAGGAAGCCTGCTACCACGAGGGGGTAGAGCTCGAAAAGAGCTGAGGACTGGGTTGAGTCCTGCAGCTGGGGGGGCCATGTGGACGTGAACCAACGTCCTTGGTAGAAACCTCCGAAACCGATCGAGGGGGCTGCGTCTGTAAATAGTTGTATGTCGATGGGAGACGAAACGAGTTTGTTGTAGAAAAGTGAAAGCCCATTCCATTGTTTAAGGAACGTTAACCATAATTTAAGTTTGTCGCGGCATGCGTGGGATAAGGGAATGAGGTCCTCGAGCGCGTGAACCGAAGATGTGAGAGCTAGGAGATGCGAGATGAAGGGGCGTCCTTGTGGAATTATGCGCACTGCAAAATTTAAGTGCCCGGGCAGAGAAAGGAGTTCGCGTTTAGAACAGCTTGGGTTGCCGAGGAGACGAGGATTATTCTATCTATCTTCTCCTTGGGCAGGGAGAGCTGAAATTTAGCTGAGTCTAGGTTGATGCCGAGGAACTCAATGGATGTGGTGAGACCCATGGTTTTTTCCTGAGCGATGGGGATCCTGAGCTCGGAAAACAAAACTTTTTGGACTGTAAGGATGTGGGCGGCTGGGATTGCCTTGGAAGGTGAAATGACCAGAAAATCATCTAGGACAGTGGTTCCCAAACCTGCCCTGCAGTGGACCCCCTGCCCTGCACATTTTGTATGTCTCCCTAATCAGACACACCCAATTTAGTTCTTGCAGTCTCTACTAATGAGCTGATGAGTGGAATCAGGTGTGTTAGATAAGGGAGACATACAAAATGTGCAGGGCAGGGGGGCCTCCAGGACAGGTTTGGGAACCACTGATCTAGGAGGTGGATAATGTGGGGAATTGCATAATTATTGGACAAGATCCAGCAAACTGCTTCTGATTTGAAGGCAGAAGTGATGTATATTTTTTGCAAGCCAGGCTCCTAGGCCCGTGATTTTAATCAGTTTGACTGCCTGATCTATGTCTTGGTACTCGAGAAAAAATTCGTAGAGAGGGATCAAGCTATTAATGCTTGGGACTGAGGAATTATGTGGTGATGACAGATCAACTATTAAGCGTTTCTTACCTGAAAATTTCCTAGTAGCCACTCCGATCGGGCTAATGCAAACCTGAGAAGGCGGGGCTTCGAAAGGGCTGATCATAAACCCTTCTTTAATTCATGCCACCTATGGGGGAAAGCTGAACAGATTATTTCAGTGAAATGGCTGAACGTAATGAAAAATGGCAACATTTGATGTCCGCGTTCAAGGATTTATAATTGCTGTAGCATTTCTGTCATAAAGACTTGTACATTTGAATTGAAAGTTTAGCCAAACAAGGATTAGACTACACAGTGACATGTAGAAACAATTGTCGGGACGTTGATGCCCTTGAAAGCTTTTGATATAATGTGCATGTACGTTATATTGTTAAAACATTATGTTAAGTTTTGTTCAATAGGACAGTATCAGTAATTGCTTTTCATACTTCATTTAAACCAATGGCAACTTTAAAGTTATTAGGTTTGAAAAGACATGCATTTCCTCTTAATCACGCTAAGAAGAAAGTATTGAAAAGCTAGCCGATGCGCACGTTGGCTAGAGACTTGGAAAGAGGTGCCTAGTAATACTCACGTCTCGTGAATTAAGAAAATCATAGAAATTTCTTTGTATTCTACGCCATCTGCGACGTGGCTTAAAACAATATCAAGATCCTTGTGTCACAACGTCGTCTAACAACTTTCAGCAACCAACGACACGTTTTAGCAACTTACCTAAAAATGTATTTGCAACATGGCCTGTGCCGCTAGCGCAAGAGCTTGAGGCCCGGCTGCATGATGACACTGCGGCCGGAAGAGCCACAGTAAAAGGTTGAGTCGAAGCGGGAAGCCAGTGAGCCTTTGCTGTGGTGAGATCAGGGGCACGGCCCAGTCTCATTGGAAGCCTGCCGCTGCGAGCCAGCTCTTAAGGAGAGCTGGGTCTTGTGCGCCGCGGTGTAATGGAGGTGTCGAGCGAGGCGAGTTCGGGGCCTTGCGAGTTTTGCTCGATATATTGGCCACCCTGTTGTTGTGGATTTAGGAGTGAGGTTTGGCGGATTGCTGGGAGACTAATAACTTAGATCGTACAGATCCGCATTGTTTACCTTCGCAAGGACGGAGCATCGGAATTTATCGCCGTTTGCCTCAGGATTAAATGCGGCCAACTTCCCGATGGGAGGAATTGTAGGCACAGCCGAAAGATAAAAGGAAGCCGGGGGAAAATTTGGAAGTGATGCCGGTAGAGGCGAGGTTAAGCCTCGGAGTCGTGGGGAGCGTGTATCTGACGCGCTCCTCCCGAACCTTGTTAATAAAACATCATTTAAATACTAATAAAGTGGGGGAATATATGCTTTCATCAGTGATTTATGATAAACGTGACTCAATATAACATTACAACTACAGTAAAAAAGCTTTACTGTTCTAAAAACAGATTTAAACCCCAAACACACGTGATCGTTGTCATGCAGTCAATCTGGCCAATCGTGAAATGGCTGTGTAGTCATCAGCGCTCCTGCAGCCACTCAGGAGAAACTGCGGCAGCTGAGTCAAGCCCTGTTCACATCGACAGCGACACACAGCGACAGAGCGACATAATCCCATTCATTTTCAATGGAGAGCTGACGACTTCCGGCAAAACGAGCTACGGAATATATGCATATCAAATGATGCGAGTCAAGTGACAAAAGTTCAGAATTCTACAACTTTATGCAAATAAACAGCGAATTTCGCAAGCGACAACCAATGGAAGTGAAGTCAGTGGAGAGCACGTAATTCATCTGCTGTAGGGGAGTGTTACAGGGGTAACTAGGCAACCAGTAGTGGGAACGCCCACTAGCAACCTCAATTGCCAGCCACAAGCGACAAGCAATGAAAAAGTCGCTGGCGGTGTGAACAGGGCTTCAGCCGGCTACTCTCAAAACCCTCTCGCGGTGCTTTGATGCCACACGTGACAGGTGACGTGGCGTCGGAATGCTCAATCCCCCAGATCTTACTTTACAAATAAGTTTTAATTCGAACTTATTCAGTTACATTTTAGATACCCAGTCATACAAGTAATATGAAGAATAGAATATTATTTCAGGAAAATTAAATATTTGTCATATACAATTCATATGTGTACAGTATTGTTCTATTCATACTGGTATTAAATTGCACAGTTTAATAGGTAAATTAATTTATCAGAGACAGAAATTCAACAAAAACAAACACACACACAGTTAGGCTTTTATTTGTGCACGTAAATTGAATCAATCTGTGGAATATGTGGTAGATGCCTAGTCTCAGCCTCAGACGTCACGCCCACGGAGCGTTGGCTAAACGTTTGATGCATACAGCACACAAAAGTGGAAACACTTCAGGAGTTTCGAAGTCATCATCAGATTGGTTGAATTATACAGGATTTCTGGGAGACGTGTGTCGTGTTCTTTAACGTTTTGCCTGGAAACAAAGACGCCGTGCCGCCAAACCTTCTCACCAAAGAAGAAAGCCATCTTGTTTACAACTGTGATGATGAGCGCATATCAGGATCAACTAAACGCTGGATTTTCAAAAGTATGTGAAAAAAATAAAGTTTGTGGCATAGAATCTTTAAAAGCATCCGAGAGTTTTACACACCAATCTGTTATTATAGTGACATTTCCACACCCCGAAACTTCACGATGACCGAAACGAACTGTGATTGGTTGTTTGACATGTCGGTCAAACGGTCTCATGGACAGGCCTTGGCCAATGAAAGCTGCAATGGATTGCAGACCTTCAGCGGTCAGTCTGAAGGTCTGGCTACGCGAGACTAGTAGATGCCTAGTCCTACAGAGCGTCTTTCACAGGCTTTTGGCTGCTATATTTTTTTATTAACCACCAGAAGGCGCTGTTTTCAACACTCTCGAAGCTTTGAGTTTTTTTCCCTAAACAGTCAGAGAAAAGCCTCAGTGCTTCACGAGGCTTCATTTGCCCATCACTAGCTACGGTTAGATAGGGGTTAAGAAGGGATACAGCCGTGACTACTGGGCATGCGCACATACATATAGCATAATTTTTATCACACTGTACAACAATTACTATTTTTGCATTATTGTAAGGGGTAGGTTTAGGGTCGGGGTAGGAGATGATGTTAATAAAACACAAAATAATAGGTAGAAAATTAAATTTCATTGTTAGTTTCCAGTCGGAGCTGTATCCGTTCTAGCCACAATACAGCTACAGCCACTTATAGCTTTCAGATAATTTATAATTGCATAATATACTTTAAACTGTGCTGAGGCATTCTTTAGTACATTTACATTAAGTTATTTTACACATGCTTTTATCCAAAGCAACTTACAATTGGGGAATACATAAAGCGATTCTTCTTAAAGGGGCAAACAGACCAAGAAAGTGCTTGTAATACCAAGCTTTAGGCATTGTTCAAATAAGTACAAGCTAGAAAGGGAAGGAATAAATAAAGAGAAAGATAAAAAAAAACTTTTTTTTTTAAAGATGAAGTCAAGGAGCGTTGAAAGAGATGAGTTTTCAGTTGTCGTTTGAAAATTGTCAGGGATTCCACATTGCGGATAGGGGTGGGAAGATCATTCCACCAGCCAGGAATGGTGAACGAGAATGTTCTGGAAAGTGATTTTGAGCCTCTCTGTGATGGTACCACAAGGCATCGCTCATTAGCGGATCTCAGACTTCTGGAGGGGATGTAGATTCAGCCTGTGGCTGCTCCATATGCAAGCATCAATGTCTTGAACTTGATGTGAGCCGCAACCAGTAGCCAGTGCAAGGAGATAAAGAGAGGTGTAACATGGGCTCTTTTGGGCTCGTTGAAGACCAGTCATGCTGCTGCATTCTGGATTATTTGTAGAGGTTTGTTTGTCCATGATGGAAGTCCAGCCAGAAGAGCATTGCAGTAGTCCAGCCTAGATATGACAAGGGCCTGGACAAGAAGTTGTGCAGCATGCTCTGTTAGAAAGGGCCTGTGCCCGGTTGCATAAAGCACCTTAAGTTTTTCCCTTAAGTATGAGCCTTAAGGCGTGATTTCCCCTTATCTAAGGGAATGACTTAAGGGTGTTGCTAATAATCCCTTAAACGCAAAGGGAAACTGTTAAGTATTTCATGACAGCGAAATCAAATGTTGCCATGGTCACGTTATTTGTTAATGCAGATAGCGGTGTAAGTTTTCGCAGAAATCAATATAACATGGATAAGGAAAACAAAAAAGACAACCAAATATGAAAAAGAAGGACCAGACGAGATGGAAACTCAAATTGATAATTCACTCAAAACTGAAAATTCATTTACTCACCCGTGTCAATTCAAACCCATAAGACTTTTATTCATTTTTGGATGACAAATAAAGATCTCTCATCATCTTTGTTCATGAAGAGGTTTTCAGAGAATAATGTGAATAAATATATATATATATATATATATATATATATATATATATATATATATATATATATATATATATATTTAAATGCCAAGAGACAAAATAGTCTATGCATGACGTTTTATTCGTATCCAAAACAATGTGAACATTAAAGGGCTAAACCCTCATGCAGTGTGTGTTTCATTCATATTCGAAGCCGGAGGGCGCTCTAGCGCTGAAAGTCCAAACTGGATTCATAGAAGTAGCCTATCTTATAAACTGAATAAAAAGCAGAAACGTAAACGCAATAAACTCACAATTGCAACAATATATTTATGTGCATTTTTCAAGTCATCTCCAGGTAATATCTAGGAAAATTCAGGAATAAAATATTATGGAATTTAAATTTGCTCTCAGGTGTGACGTTTGAGCTAATTATGTGCTGCCTGTATTTAATTTGATCAATGTTTATATGTGAATAAATGCGTAATTTAAATTTGTTTATCATATAAAGTGGCCAGTCATGACTTCTAGAAGACTTTAATGTAGGCTAACACTTAAGGTGACATTTTCCAACCCTTATGTTATCCTTAGGAAAATGACAGTTAAGGGGCTTTATGCAACACTAAATGGGTTTAAAGGGATATTTAAGAAAAATTCTAAGGGTTTATGATATTTCACCTAAAGAAACCTTTATGTAACATTTAGGGGATATTTTATGCAACGCCCTTAAGTGTAAGGGAAACTTAAGGGCGATCTTAAGGGAAAATTACACTTAAGGTGCTTTATGCAACCGGGCCCTGATCGTTCTGATGTTGTGCAATGCAAACCTGCAAGATCGAGCAGTCTTTGAAATGTGGTCTTTGAAGGTCACCTGGTCATCGAAGGTTACACCAAGATTTCTGACCGAAGTTGATGGGGAAATTGTAGAAGAACCTAGCTGGATGGTGAAATCATGTTGTAGAGTTGGAGTGGCCGGGAAGACAAGAAGCTCAGCCTTTGCCAGGGTGACATGTAGGTGATATTCTTTCATCCATGCAGAGATGGTACGCCAGGCAGCCTGAGATCCGTGCAGCTACCGTTGGATCATCTGGTTGAAATGAGAGATAGAGCTGTGTGTCATCAGCATAGCAAAGGTAGGAGAAGCCATGTGCCTGTATAATGGGACCCAGTAAAGTTGTGTATATGGAGAAGAGGAGGGGTCCAAAAACTGATCCCTGAGGAACCCCAGTGACAAGTGCTTTGGATACTTTGGATTGGATACCTCCCCTCCCCAAGCCACCCTGAAAGACCTACCAGTGAGATAGGATTCAAACCAGCGAAGTGGAATCCCTGTGATGCCCAGTGATGAGAGGGCAGACAGGAGGATCTGATGACTGACAGTGTCAAAAGCAGCAGATAGATCCAGCAGAATAAGAACTGATGATTTGGAATCAGCTTTTGCAATCCGCAAGGCTTCCGTGACTGACAGTAGCGCATTCTCAGTTGAATGGCCACTCCTGAAACCTGACTGGTTAGTATCCAGTTTGTTGTTCTTTGAAAGAAACAATGATACCTGTTTGAAAACAACTTGTTCGGGTGTTTTTGCTATGAAAGGAAGGAGAGAGATAGGTCTGTAGTTATCTGTAAATAAAGTGTTTAGTGTAGGTTTTTTGAGCAGTGGGGTTACCCGAGCCTGCTTTAATGAACTGGGGAAGGTGCCTGTGAGATACTTCTGCCTTAGTGAGAGGACAGAAGGAGAAGATGGGAGTTTTAGCGGTGGGTGTGGTTGGTTTGAAGTCCTGTGTGTGCTGGGCTGAGAATTGACTACTGATTGTTCTGGTTTAGTCTGTGAAGAATGTGACGAAATCATCAGCTGTTATGGAAGTGGTGGGAGGTGGTGGAGGGGGACAGAGGAGAGAACTGAATGTTTTGAAGAGATTATGTGTGTCTGGAACGTTGTTGATCTTGTTGTGGAAGTATGAAGATTTGGCAGTATGGACTTCAGCAGGGAAAGAGGAAAGCAAAGACTGATAAATACTCAGGTCTGATGGATCTTTTGATTTGTGCCATTTTCTCTCTGCTGCCTGGAGTTTGGCCCAATACTCACGAAGAACAGCAGATAACCAGGGGTTAGAAGGGGCAGCCCGTGCTGGGCTGGAGGAGAGTGGACAAATATCATCTAGAAGAGGTTAAAGTAGAGCATAAAGTGTCAGTTGCTGCATTCACATCCAGAGATGAGAAATGGGTAGGTGAGGGAAGAAAGGGGTATACTATGGAGGAAAGATGGGAGGGGGAAAGGGAGCGTAGGTTTCGTCTAAAAGAAACCAGCATATGGGGTTAGTGGCACACAGGTAGCAAAAAAGTAGTTTAAATGTAATAAAGAAATGGGAGATATGTAGGTGTTTTGCCAGCATGTTGTCTGCAATACAATTGCGTGTGAAAATTAAGTCAAGTTGGTTGCCTGATTTGTGCATGCTTGTAGTGGTAAGTCATTTGAGATTTGTGTGAATGGAAGTCTGAAGCATAAGGCTTGTCCAGATGAATGTTAAAGTCGCCAAAGACTAAAAGTGGACTGCCATTCTCCGGGAATGAGGACATCAGTCCATCCAGCTCCTC
Source organism: allo-octoploid hybrid of Carassius auratus x Cyprinus carpio (assembly GCA_024542945.1). Lineage (NCBI taxonomy): Eukaryota > Metazoa > Chordata > Actinopteri > Cypriniformes > allo-octoploid hybrid of Carassius auratus x Cyprinus carpio. The sequence continues at coordinate 1,661,022 of CM045062.1, forward strand.
TAGGAAGGTGCCTAGGATTTGCCCAGGAGGGGGGTAAATTACCACAACCTGGAGTTTTATAGGAGCTGTTAGAGTGATTGCATGAGACTTAAATGAGTTATAATTGTATAGGGGAGAGTGGGTTAAGTATTTCCAATTGTTAGAAATGAGCAGACCAGTGCCCCCACCCCGGCCAACCTGACGGGGGATGTGAGAGAAGGAGAAATTGTTAGAGAGAGCAGCTGGGGTTGCTGAGTCTTCTGGACGAATCCAGGTCTCAGTCAAGCCCAAGATGCTGAGTGTGGATTGTAAAGAAAAAGCAGAAATGAAGTCTGCTTTGTTGACAGCTGACTGACAATTCCAGAGCCCCACAGAGAAAGAAAGACGTGGAGTAGAGCAGCATTTTTCAACTCCAGTCCTTGCGTAGCTCTCTTCTAACGAGCTGATTATCTGAATCGGGTGTGTAAGTTAAGAGAAACATGGAAAATATGCAGACGGGGGGTGGGTGGGGGGACTGAGTTGAAAACCGCTGCAGTAGTGGATGTAGAGATAGGATGCAAGTTAGCAACATTTTAGAGTGTTGTCAAGAGACAACTGGAATGTTTTGGAAACCCATGATAGAGGTGGAAAAGAGAGGACCGAAAAGGACAGTGTGTAAAGGGAAGTTAAAAATAATACTTAAGTGTGTTGCCGGTTTCATTGCTCGGTGAAGTCGCACAGCCGTCCGTCTCTTCTGTCGACTAATTGCTTCTCCAAAGTTATGACAGTGGGCAAGCAGTTTAAATAATCTAGTCACTGTGGCCGCCTCATTATCACAGCCAACAGCCTATAGCAGGACAATACAGTACATTTACATTTAATCATTTAGCAGACACTTTTATCCAAAGCGACTTACAAATGAGAACAGTAGAAACAATCAGATCAACAAGAGATAAACAACGGTATACAAGTGCTATGACAAGTCTCAGTTAGTCTAGTACAGAACACGTAGCCAGGTTTTTATTTATTTATTTATTTATTTATTTTTTATGAATCTGATAGACAAGAAAAATAAAAGGTAAGTACTAGTATTAGTTGGTTAAGTGCAAGCGAAAAAGATGAGTCTTTAGATGTTTTTGGAAAATGAGTAAAGACTCAGCTGTTCGAATTGAGATCGGGAGGTCATTCCACCAGCTGGGCACAGTCCAGCAAAAAGTCCGTGAGAGTGATTTTGAACCTCTTTGGGATGGTACCACAAGGCGTCGTTCACTTGCAGAGCGCAAACTTCTGGAGGGCGCATAAGATTGAACTAATGAGCTTAGGTATGTTGGCGCCGTGCCAGTGGTCATCTTGTAGGCAAGCATCGGTACCTTGAATTTGATGCGATCGGCTACTGGTAGCCAGTGTAACCTGATGAGGAGAGGAGTAACATGAGCTGTTTTTGGCTCATTGAAGACAACCCTCACTGCTGCATTCTGGATCAGTTGTAGAGGCTTGATAGTACATGCAGGAAGGCCCACCAGGAGAGCATTACAATAGTCCAGTCTGGAGAGAACAAGAGCTTGGACAAGAAGTTGGGTGGCTTGCTCTGACAGGAAGGGTCTAATCTTCCTAATGTTGTATAAGGCAAATCTGCAGGACCGGGTCGTTGTAGCAATATGGTCTGTGAAGCTTAACTGATGATCCATCACAACTCCTAGGTTTCTGGCTGTCCTGGAAGGAGTTATGGTTGACGAACCCAGCTGTATAGAGAAGTTGTGATGAAACGATGGGTTAGCTGGAACCACCAGCAGTTCAGGCTTAGTAAGGTTGAGCTGAAGGTGATGGTCATTCATCCAGCTAGAAATGTCACTCAGACAGGCTGAAATGTGAGCAACTACCGTCGGGTCATCTGGTTGGAATGAGAAGTAGAGTTGAGTGTCATCAGCGTAGCAGTGATAAGAAAAGCCATGCTTCTGAATGACAGATCCTGATGACGTCATGTAGATGGAGAAGAGAAGTGGTCCAAGTACTGAGCCTTGAGGAACCCCAGTAGCAAGTTGTTGTGACTTAGAAACTTCACCCCTCCAAGACACCATGAAGGATCTATCTGAAAGGTAGGAGTTAAGCCAAAGGAGTACGGTTCCAGAGATGCCCATCTTTCTGAGGGTGGACAGGAGAATCTGGTGATTAACGGTGTCAAAAGCAGCAGACAGGTCCAGCAAAATGACTACTGAGGATTTTGAAGCTGCTCTTGCCAGTCGCAGGGCTTCAGTAACTGAGAGCAGGGCAGTCTCAGTTGAGTGGTTGCTTTTGAAGCCAGATTGGTTGCTGTCCAGGGGGTTGTTCTGTACAAGAAACATAGAGAGCTGGTTGAATACAGCTCGTTCAAGTGTCTTTGCAATGAATGGAAGAAGGGATACCGGTCTGTAGTTTTCTAGAAGTGCTGGATTTAGAGATGGTTTCTTCAGCAGTGGGCTTACCCGAGCCTGCTTAAATGCTGAGGGAAATGTTCCAGAGTGAAGAGAGGAGTTGATAATGTGAGTAAGTGAAGGTATAACTGAAGAAGAAACAGTACACACTTTAGTGCAGGAAGGGAGCAATGCAAATAACACAGGCTCCTTCTTAGCCAAGGGCAATTATTATAATTACCAGTAAGTGCAATAAAAAATTAAAACTCCAGCAAAAATTCAAAGTAGAAATATGTAGAAAACAAAATATTATTTCCTAGAAGCAAGTAATAATTTAAACAATATATCTATACAAAAGTATTACGCAAAACTCTCACGCACAGCTGTCCGTCTCTTCTGTTGACTAATCGCTTCTTCTACTGGGCCTACTGTAGGCCTACTGTCTTAAGTGTCACATTTTCTGTAAGAAAATACAGAATTTCTGTATTAGTTGAATTCGTTCTCTTTCATATGCTACACAATATAATAGCACATGTCCCACAGTCTCTGGTTAATTCCAGTTACCTGAGTAGTGAATGATTAAGAGCTTTATGACCAATAAGAAGCCTTGATATTATTGTGTCCTCCTTCCTACTTCCAAAGCTTTTCCTTCCATTTCCAACGTTTTTGAATGTTGTATAGATGATGTCCTCTAACCTCCCTATCCCACATCTCTTGCTATTTCCTAATCATAATGAGTAATCATAATATCTGAACATTATTTGTAGAATATCATATATGTCTTGTCTAGATGTAGAATTACCACTTAATAAACTTTTCAAAACAGAATATGAGTCTGAGCAAATGATTGTTCTAAATGGCTATATTTCCTGCATCTAATGAAGAGAAGTGGAACATGGTTACTTGTCTTGTTAGCAATTCTAGTTTTAAAATGGGGAATGCAAACTGAAGCTACTGTATCCACAGCGCTTTCCCTCACTTTCACCTGCAGAGGTCCAAAGTATCGATATCAGATTGAAAAGAAAATAAGTGGTAGGCCTGTCACCCATGTAAAAGAATTTCTTCCTGCATTATTATAAATGGGATATAGCAGGGGTGACACTAGGCCCTTTTTATGGGGGCTTCAATAGATTAAGCATAAACATGTAAGAAGCATGTAATGTTACATAAATCTTTTATTGACATTTGCTTTTGAACATTATTGTAAAAATGCAGGTTATAGAAAAGACGTGTGTGGTTTCTATAGCAACAGACTGTAAATATATTGCTTTGAATCTGTCTTTTTTAACATTGAGTCTTATATTCAGAGCATATTTATATTTACATTTGCAGAATACAACAACACCCCAAAAATGCTTTATATATGTCTTCTCAGTGGCTTTCTGTGCTCCTGATGACAACAGCAGGTCAGATCAGTTTCATCCAGAAAGAAAATAATCTGTTCACTTTAAGTTTTACAGCACAAGACCAGCCGAAATCCACCAGGACCCTCCGTGTGAGCAAACCTAAAAATAATTCACTGCACTGAGTGAAGCTCACAAAAAAAAAAAAAAAACTGTCCAAAAAAAAGTATATAATTACATAAATATAATTCATACATTTTTATCACTTTCATGATGGTTAATCACATAAATAACCTCCTAATTTGCAAAAAAATAGTTATTAGAATTGTGAAACGTCATGATACTATTTGTGGTGTGTAATTTTGTAAAAAAAAAAAAAAAACAAGACGAAAACATTTAACCATACATAAATTTTAAAAAAGATCTAGCTCACATTTCACCCCAAAAGCATTTTTAAATAAATAAACAGACAAATAATTAAAACAAAATAATAAAATATAATAATAATAATAATAATAATAAAATTAATTAAAATATTTAAATTGTGATCCTTACATCAGGTCAGTATTTGCTTTTCTGAATTTAATTTTACAAAAAATCAAAATGAAAAAAAAAATCTAAATTATTAAAAAGTATTTCAATTGTAAACCATACACATAGTAGTACTTAATTAAATTGTATAAAATAGAATTTAAAAAATAAATAAAATTAAACAAAGAAACATTTTGTGTCTGGACTGACATTTTTTTCATTACTTATTTACTTCTTACTCTTTGGTGTAAAATGTGTGACCCAAACATTTGTTGTACTGAATTTAATTTAATAAAATAAAATAACAATAAATTAAGAAAGAATAATTGTATCGGTTACATGTTTTTCATTATTTGGTGACCCAGAAATTTCCCAAATATAATAATAAAAAAGAAAAAAAAATTGTGATGGAACAGAATGTTTATTTATTTACTTATCACTCTTTGGGCTGAAATGTGTGATGAAACATGTTTTTTTTTTTTTTTGTGAGATTCACCAAAGCATCAGAGAGTTATTTATGCCCATCTCTATCTGTGAACAGCAGCATGTCACAAAATAACACAAGTGCCATAGATCTATATTTAAATAAGAAAAGCAGTGTGTTCAGTCGCAGCACATTCAGGCGAGACGCTCGCTCTTCTGTGTGTGTGTGTGTGTGTGTGTGTGAATGAATGTGGCAGTGAAGAAACTGAGGAAGTTCAGTATCCTGCGCCTAAAACTCACGCTTTCCTGAGCTGATCGTTTACAAACCCACAATTCCCATTAAATCAGGAATCAGAACAGATGTCATCAGCTCAGATTTGACGTCAGATCCCGTGGGTTCATAGCTGCAGCTAAAGGCTTTTATAAAACAATGGACAAGATTAAAATCTCCTCGTATTGCATTGCTCTCCCATAATAGTGCTTGGCACAGAAACCTGTGTTTGCAAACCACATTTCTTTACAGATATAAACGTATCTACATTCTTACACGATAATGTACAAAGAAAGATGTAAGTGCAAATACAGTATGCATGCATGAGCTTCAGCACTGCGAGCGAGTGAAGGGCAAAAACTCCACGAAACGAACATCTTCAAGAGCCTCGGCTCGGAGGAAATAATACTGTCGGCTCACAGGAACGATCACTGCATGTCACGGCAGAAGGAGCTCCAATATCAAACATCAAAGAAAATCACGAAGAAGACCCTCAGCGTGATCTAATAACAGGATTCAGTGTGAAGCCAGTACTTGGCTCTATATGACATCATCATCATGACCTTTGACACCGTGTGTTTGTTCCTTCACTCTCAGTTTATAAAGTAGGGCCGGGCGATATATATACTCTGTTTAGAAAATAGCATACATTTATAAAATGAAGCAACACTGTGATGTTATTTCACCTTTAAGTTTCTGATTTCAACTTCAGTTGTGGTAAAAAGCAAGTAAGTTTGATTCATTTCCATAAATAAGTTAAATTAATCGATTCAAATGATTCAGTGATTCATGTGCATGTTACATTTGCTCTTGTGTTTATAAAATATAGTAAACTGAAGCCAAGATAACTTTTATTTGGCCATTAAGTTTGTGATTTGAACTTCATTAGTAGTAAAACACAATTGAGTTTGATTCATTTCCATGAATCATTTCAAACTGTCTATATCGATGAACCGATTCAGATGATTCAGTGATTTGTTTGAGTAAGTTATATTTGTTTCATGTGTTTACAGAATAATGTATATTTAAAGACTAAAGCAATGTTGTGATTATTTTATTTTGGTCATTATGTTTCTGATTTGAACTTTGGTTGTTCAAACCATCGGTTTCAATGAATCGATTCAAATGATTCAATGATTCGTTTTCGTGTTATAGGCCTATTTGTGTTTACAAAATGACATAATATATATAAACTGAAAAAAACTGTGTGATTATATTATTTGGCAATTAAGTTTCTGATTAAAAGTTTATTAGTAGTAAAACGCAATTAATTTTGATTTATTTCCATGAAACATTTCAAACTGTCTGTATCGATGAATCGATTCAGATGATTCAGAGATTGTTTGTGTATTATATTTGCTCTTGTGCTTACAAAATATTGTATATTTAAATACTGAAGCAATGTTGTGATTTAATTTTGGCCACTATGTTTCTGATTTGAATTTTGGTTGTTCAAACCATCGGTTTCAATGAATCGATTCAGATGATTCAATGATTCGTTCGCGTGTTATATTTGTTTTTGTGTTTACAAAATATCATAATATTCATAAACTGATACAACAGTGTGATTCTATTATTTAGCCATCAAGTTTCTGATTTGAACTTCAGACCTAAAAAAGAAGCAAGTCTGATTCGATTTCTTGAATCAGTTCTATGAATCAATTCAAATGATTCGATTCTTTTTTTGTGTGTGTTAATATAGCTGTTTATGTTTTTTTTTATATCAGTTCTTGTGTTCACATGATTTTTACTGTATTTTCAATCTTGCATTATACATTTTTAATCAAATTGGTTGAAATTGAGTAAAATAAATCAGCCTTTAAATCTGAATATATAAATATTAATATACACTAAACATGTTCAAAAGGCTGAAAAATTACATAATAAAATTGAATATATTTTTTAAAAATTTAAATATAATTTTTGTATATATTATTTTATGATCATATCGCCCAGCCCTAACAATCTGAAGTATTAAATTCAAATATAAATATGGTCCAGAGTTGCTGGTAGAAGTTAAATAACATTGACAACTGCATTTCAACAAAACAATGCTGAAAAAGTTCACACTTTTCCCCCGGACAGGAAAAAGCTTTCATCAACCACCAGTCATTTTTTTACATTAAGAAACAAGTGTTTTCTGGTGGTGTCCAGGCTCTGAGAGAGTCACTGATTCAGTCTGAATCTGTCCAGCAGGCGGCGCTCTTTCTCTGTGTTTCTGTGTGTCTCTGTGTCTCAGACTCGGGGCTCCAGTCTGTGCGAGAGCTCGAACAGCGTCTGCTGATTGTCGATGATGTGAAGGTAATGGATGCTGGAGCGCACCTCAGGACTGTCACATGGAGAAAGCTCGTTCCCTGAGAAGAGGACAAATCCATGCAGTTCATAGATTTAAAATATCATTCAAATATACTTGCAAAACGTCTGCATAAAATATCTGCACAAATCAACCGACAACATTTCATTTGAAATCCCTGATATCAATACATAATATGCATTTGCATTAAGTTCACATTAAAGAATATTAACCATGTTTTCATTTTGATCCAATGAATCATGACATATACAAGTTTGACCAAATTAGACAAATGATCTTTGTGCGAGTCTGACCTGTCTGATCCGTCTGGCAGTGGCGAATGAGTCGGACCGTATCAGCGATCATGTGCTGAGAACAGAGACAAACGTCAGTAACACTGATGACCTGACCGGTAATGAGTGACAGCTGTCAATCACTGATGATCCGATCTGACCGGTGATGAGTGACAGCTGTCAATCACTGATGATCCGATCTGACCGGTGATGAGTGACAGCTGTCAATCACTGATGATCTGACCGGTGATGAGTGACAGCTGTCAGTCACTGATGATCTGACCGGTGATGAGTGACAGCTGTCAATCACTGATGATCTGACCGGTGATAAGTGACAGCTGTCAATCACTGACACACAGAACACTCACCAGCTTCTCAAAGTTCACCAGATTATCGTGAAATGTTTTGTTCCCCTCGTGGATGAAGGTGATATCTGAAAACCAACACAGATCACAACATTACAACACCAACAAACTAATCGAAACAAACTAAAATTAGACAGATTTATAATATATTAATATTATGTAATCAAACAAAAATATTACTATATTTGAATAATAATATATTAACTAAAATAATAAAAATAAAATCATTTTGTCAATATTATTTTAATAAACAGAATAATCAATAATCTGTCATAAAACCAGCATTATTACATTTTAATAAAATTAATTTTTATTTTAAATATATCAATATTAAAGAAATAAATAAGAATAACCCATATCTGCCACAAAAAACAGTATCATTATATTTTAACAATGTGATATACACAAAAAAATGAAAATACAATATTTTATATTTTTAATATAAACAAACAACAACCAGAGACAGTGTGCAGATTTTTTCAAATTATTTTATATTTTTTATATATCAATATTATGATATTGAACATAAGAATAATCATTTTGTCATAAAAGCAGTATTGTTATATTTTAATAATAAAATATAAACTAAAATGATGAATAAATATAATTATGAATAACTATTACATTTTTAATATATACATATTTTAATAAACAATAATGATCAGAATCAGTCATAAAAGCAGTATTATTATATTTTAATAATAACATAGAAACATGATAAAATAATAAAAGATAAATATTTTTGAAGGTGTGTGTTTACCTTTGAGCAGCAGAGGCATGAAGGGGATTTTG
>CM045062.1:1674680-1677180 GCA_024542945.1 allo-octoploid hybrid of Carassius auratus x Cyprinus carpio
AAATAAATCAGAAGAACCCAGACATGAGAAGACCGCAGTATTACCGTCTTTGCTCTCGACTGTAGACGCTCGGAGAGGAACGCAGTTCTCCTTCAGACTCAGCTGCTGGTACAGCGCTTTATTCTGGAAGAACAAAGAACAGTTCAGTATTTGTCCTAAAATTAAATTTTTTTCATTTTTAATGAATTTTTGAAAGAATATTTAGCCGTTTACTTCATTTTATCAATTTCATTACATCACTAAATGATTATTTTTGGGTAAATGTCTCTCTCACCTTTTGGTGTGGAGAATAGTCATCCACCGTACTGAGGGGAAGAAAGAGAGAGAAAGCAGTTAGAGACACATGACGAGACGTTCACGACTGCAGAAACACTCCCGATGTGAGTCTGACAGATGCACTGAGAGACGGCTGATTTAACATCTGTCCGGACAGACAGAGACGTCTCCTGTGAGACTGACTCTACATCCATCCATCAGAGGTGATAGACTCAGGATTGTGTTTCTGTCTCGCTCCACAAACCAGACAGTGAGAAGGGTAAATGAGTGCTTTAATCACTGTCTCGTCCCTCGTTTAAACACAAAACCTTTCTGAGGGGGATGAAATTTCACGTTCTTTCTTTACCCGTGACAAAAGCCAGTGATTTGGCTCAATAGTTGCTTGTTTAAAGCTCAGGAGACTCAGCTATCAGTCTTCAGATGATCATCTCAGATGTTTGTCCCAAAGATCATTAGAAGAAATTAAAACAGACGGCTGTTGTTATACAGTAAGAGCCATCGAGCTATAGAATGGATTTACATAACCGCTCAGGATGGTTCTGGGAGAATTTAATGAGAAATGTGACTTTTGATTGCAGGTTTTGGTATTGTGGCAAATCTGAGCACACTTTGAGACATAGTTGAGATGTTTCTAAAACTCTGGAGAAGACAAATGAGATTACTGAGGTCTTTTTCTCAGATACAAAAACATTAGACTCAAGCAAAAGTCTCCATTTGCACTCCATTTCTGTCCAGGAGAAACAAATGAGACATTGAATACATTTAAAATAACTTAATGAGAGATGTTGGAGGTCATATTGAGATTTCTGAGTTTTGGTTGCAGATTTTGGTATTTTGGTCATTCTGAGCACAGTTTGAGACATGAAACATTTGAGTTCACACTGTGACATTTATTTAAGTCAGTTTATTTGAGAAACATTATCAAAACCTCTAATGAAACTCTAGAGGAAACACACGTGAGATTATTGGAGACGCAATCCTCAATTTAATCTCACTGCTATCCAGAAGAAAAAAATGTAGATTTCAGAGAAATTCAAATAACTTGATGAGAAACATTTGAGTTAATCTCTGTCTAATTTATTCCAATCTGAGCACAGTTTGAGACATTATTAAACCTATTAAGATCCTCCAGAGGAAACACAAGTGAGATTACTGGAGATTCAAGTCACGTGTCATTGCTTTCTAGAAGAAACAACTGATGTGACGGGTCTGATGGACGACCGTTCTTGACATCAGCAGAGATCACACACACTAATTACACCTCATAATTACACCTCGGAGTGTGTCAGCTCATTAAGTGGGATAACGAGCGTCTGCCTGCCAAACCCTGAGGATGAGAGCGGCTCGGGCGGACCAACGGGAAACTTTCCAGCTCAGGAGAGTCGTGCACGCTCATCTGCATTCCTGCTCATGCTTGCTCTGTTGTACTTGTCAAATACAGAAAACCTGCTTAAAAAGGGTTAATCGGATGCAAAATTCACTTTTACATGTTGTTTGAACATAAATGTGTGTGTACACATCTACCCTATAATGATGGAATCCACCCAGTGTTTTTTTTTTATCACAATAAATGATAACCCCTTTCTCAGATCGAGGCATTCTCAGATTCCTGTCTGTGTGACATCACACAAAACCAGGCCCCTCCCACAACTGTTGATTGACAGTAGTGTTTTACTTGAGCTCCGCCCTGAGTGAGCTGTAAACAGTCCACCGCTGTTTCACCGCCGGAGCAGGTGTAGACAAGAATGTCTCCGATTAGGCGATTGAGGTGTTTGTTGTTGGATGTAATAATGAACATAGCAGTCGTCATTTACTCCCAACATCTGAGCCACTGAAGACGCAGTGGATTACGATTGTTTCTGAAGGGAATACGCTCCCGATCTACATAAATGTGTCTATGTTCGCGCCAATTGTTCGTGATCCAGCTTCACCAACAGTGAGTGTAAGGTTTTTAAATGAATCTTTGCAAATCACCTTTCCTAATAAAATGCTAGTTAGCAAGTTCTGCGGTTAAATGAGAACTGCTCGTCACCCCACGGAAGAAAGGGGCGGGGTCAGCAGAGCTCATTAGCATTTAAACTGACATGCACTGAAACGGATCGCTGTGAACAGAGCTGTTTTTGACAGGGTAAAATAGGTGTTGTTTTACACTACCACTGAGAAATTTTAACCAAAGTATGTTATAGACTTTTCATTAAGGCCGTAAACAATCATATCAACTTGT
>CM045062.1:1682180-1697180 GCA_024542945.1 allo-octoploid hybrid of Carassius auratus x Cyprinus carpio
CACAAACACAATTCATCACACAGTTCACTCTCCTGCAAGGCATGTTTAATGAGAGCTTTAATGAACCTCGTTAACGCCAGACTCATTAGTGCTGTTTGATCAGGCAAGTGTCACTATTATTGAGTTAAACAAGATCCTCACGACAAGAACTCAACTATGGCACATAATTGAATTGAAGAGTCCAGATTTTCACCTGGTAGACAATGAATGTGAACGTCCAACATAGACCAAAACATCTGGTCGAACCCACAACAGTCTCCTAACGGATATGAATATGCAAATCAGATCCTAAATGGCATTAGTAAAACCTTTTCTGGTTCATCAGCTGGCTTTTGTAAATAATCTCACTCCAAACTAGAAATTAAAAATATTTAATATTTATTATAAATACTATATACATATAAAAAGAAAGAACTAGTCTTTTGACAAATATTTTAAAATATTGTAATTAATTTATTTTTAAATATAGATATATAACTTACAACATATTTAAATATACATTTATATTTTTTAATATATATTACTCTAAAATTTATACTGACAGTCCTAAATATTTTTTTAAATATTAAAATATTACAGAAATGTAAAAATATAAATAAGAAATACTTTTTAACTAAAGTAATTACTGACATATATATTAAAATAAATTCAACAGTAGAAATAAAAATAGTAAAAAATTATATAAATACAAAAATATAAATCAAACAATCTTTTAAGAGATTTATATATTGTATATATATTTATATATATATAATATACAAAGTCCTAAAAAATATGCAATCTGACTTGCAATCAAATTTTTAAGTGGTTTGCAAAACAATGCAAAATGCATTTAATTTACTGAAGATTATTTAAGGTTTATTTGGACATTTTTTATGTTTTTTTTTTTTTTTCGTTTCTACAGTCAGTCTGCAGCACCCACGGAAGCAAAAGCCATTCTCATTCAAAGTCCTAATGATTTAATTTACACCTCTTTCTTCTAAAAATACCTTGGGCTTCTCTGAAGGGCCGGGTTTCCCGCTTAGAAACAGCATCACGAGAAGATTTCTCATGCACAATAGAGAGTCTCTGAACAATTATCACCGAACACCAACGCCATTTGAACTCTAACACTGACTCACAGTTATTCTGACATGTTACATCAATACTGCACTGCATTCAGCATTTGAACACAACGGTGTAATATCAGTATGAGAAGGCAGCGGGCGACTGTGGGAGTGTCTAATGAGAAATGAGCTCAAAAACACATACATCTGAGAAAACAGTGAGACTGCTGGCCTTTAAATAAACGCAATAAGTCTTTTTTTCCTTTTGTTGGTGTGAGGCATGTTTTAATGCTGAACACAGCTGCCAACACACCGGTAATTACCCAGGATGCACTGCACTGCGGGGCTAATTTATGGCCTATGGCTGTGTTATACAAAACACAAGGGTCATTGAATTACACCCATACATTAAACACACAGAACAACTCATTATCTGCTTGCTTCTCTCTGTTTTTGTGTGTCTCCCTCCTCACCTGGCATCATCACACAGCGTTTTCTCCTTATTTGGGCTCGTTAATTCAATGCAAAAACTAAAAACACTGCTAAATGCAAACTGAATGCATATTTACAGACTATATCGCATTGAATGTTGAATTAGATATTGCATTGAGTTGACTAAATCTCCTCATCTGATTCTGAGCATGAACCAAACACACGCATGCTATCAGCATGCACACATTGTGCAAACACACTCATGAATAATTATGCTTTTGCAAGAATAAAAAAACAACAACAAAAAAAAACAAGCTGTAACCAATAGGTTTTGCATGCACAACTTCAAAAACATCCTCAGAAGTCATCTTGTGCGACTAAAGAGAGTAAAGACACCTGGAGGCACAAACTCCACACAAGAGAAAGAAAAAGAAACGCTGTCGGCGTTAAAACTCAAAGCATTCCTGCAGTATTTGTGGACAGAGATGTTCTGACACGATCTGTGTTGAATTGACTGACAGCTGGAATGTTTATGAGTATTGTATACTAAGTTTAAACAATACATATACAACATACTACTATTTAATAAAAAATATTATATTATAAATTATTATAAAATATATAAATTAATTAATAATATCACATATTATTTTGTATTATTATATTATTTTTATTAATATAGTATTACTATATGTTGTGTGTGTGTGTGTGTGTGTGTGTGTGTGTGTGTGTGTGTGTGTGTGTGTGTGAATTAGTATGTTAATTATTAAAATTATATATTGGATAGATAGATAGATAGATAGATAGATAGATAGATAGATAGATAGATAGATAGATAGATAGATAGATTAAATTAAATATAAATAAAAAAATTTGTAAGTGTAATGATTATTTGTATGTATATTTATTAAATTATGCCAACATATAAAATAGTAAGATAACAGTTCCTCCATGACCTATTTTAATGATATATGTTTTATTTGTAATAATTAATATATTTAATACGTAATATAATTTAAGTATAAGTTAAAGTATAAGTTATAAGTGTTAGCAGCAGTAATGATAAATCTTGCCTTAGTATGCGCTGTTTATAATATCATAGACTATCCATATCAAACTAATCAAACTCTGATGAATTAAAACGCATTATTATCTGCCATAGTTTCACAGTGAGATGCTTCAGATCTTGGAGGTAAAATGTGTTTCAAACACACAAATGCGGATCAGATTTTCAGCCAATGCTGTGGCTGGACTCACTCACCCGCCTCTTTGCTCTCCGTCGCCCCCTGCTGCTCGTCCAGACGCAGGTCGCTCAGCAGGTGCTCCAGGATCTTCTGGGGCGTCCCGGACACCACCACGTACCTGCGGGACAGAGCAGAAGAGGAAGAGTGGGATGGGTACTCGTCCTCGGAGGAGGAACACGTCCAGCAGGAGCCGCTGTTTATAACATAACCATCATCATCATCCTCATCAATGTAACGAAGATGAGGAATGTCAAACGTGGGCATTTCATCCTCATCCTCCAGACAGTTGCTGTACTCCCGTTCTTCATCATCACAGTCATCCTCCTCTGCCTGCACAAGTGTGACGGGTCTGAGTTTGAGGAAAGTCTGCCGGTCCATTCCAGGCAGCTGCCTGCTGCGTCATGCCCAGCGCGGGGGTCCGATCCCGGGCTGCAGCGATGATCCACTCCCCCTGAGCTGCTGGATAAACTCACACCAGCCTGACAAACACGACTGATTGGCACACAAACACCAACTAAGAAATCATGTTTACATGCACACGCAAGTTTAAGGCTGTCAGTGGTTCCTGCTCAAGCTGTAATGAGGAAGACAACGTCAGGAATGTGTTCAGGAGAGAGAGAGAGAGAGAGAGAGAGAGAGAGAGAGAGAGAGAGAGAAGCTGAGTCGGACTCCACCCACAGCCCTAACATTCATAAAGAAATTAACACAAATCTGAAGTAGAATTGTGATAAAAAACAACAACAACAAAAAAAACATATCTGACCTCCAAACCAAACTCCAGTGTTATTCAGCACTAACTAGAGCCACCAAATTAGCAAATTACTTATCAATCAAACAATTAAAAGAAAGAAAAATTAAGAGTTTATTTGCAGAATCAGATAACTCCATTTTTTTTCATGTTAACATGTTTTTATTGTGTTAGTTAGCTGTATATTTTCGACATTTTTTACCTAATCAAAATACCCGGCTGCAGTTTGATTTAGATTAATTGGAAAGCACAATTAAAAAATATGATTTTTGAAAATCGTTAAAAATGGAGTTATCTGTTTTTGCAAATGAACTCTTCAAATCCTTTCAAAATATCGACTCAGTGACCATGACTTAGAAATAGAGAAATAAAAAAATCCTTTGACAGCACCAATCCATTTGCTTTATTAATATACAGAGAGAGAGAGAGAGAGAGATTGGAGGAGGGGCGGAGCTTAATTATATGTAAATAAAGAGGAGGGGCTATATAAAGGGGCGTGGCCTCACCTCTTATCGCTGTCCTCGTCTTTGACTCCGGCCGTTTGTGTAGACGCTGGATCTGATGGGACTCTCTGGAGAACCAGCACGTCTTGACCCCTCTCCTTCAGACAGACACGCACGACGCCTTCACCCTGCGCCTGAGAGAACGACACACAACCGAATCACTCACCGAGACACAGCAGACACAGTTACACATCAAAACACTACACTGAAGAAATTCATTCAAACAAATGAACATTCTGTCATTTAGACTGGACATGTGAACTGAATCAACTCAAATAATTCATAATACTCTAAAAAAAAAAAAAAAAAAAACTAGAATGAATATCAAGATATTCAGTGAACTCTATTTAAAAAAAAACATATCAAAGCACAATGGTCAATCTTACTTAAATAGACACTGAAGAAATTCAGAATATGAACATTCTGTCATCATTTAGACTAGCTATTTAAACTGAATCAAATGATTCAATATTTGACTCAAAAGAATGAATCATTCATGATTTACTCTTAATTACTTCTCATGAACATGCCAAGAAAAACTAGGGCAAATATTAAGATCTTCAGTGAATAGTAACTTAAAATTCAACATGTTTGTCATACAAGTCATATGAACTACTTTTATGCTGCTTTTAATGGCATGTCATTTCTGGACTTTGACAGCAAAGCGTCTAAGAGAGAGAGAACCAAATCAAAAAACAACACAGTTACAGTACACATCAAAACACAATGGTTATCTTACTTAAATATACATTCAAGGAATATTTCTCTTAAATTAAACACGGTCATCATTTAAACTGGCTTTGTGAACGGAATCGACCCAAAAGATAATTCATAACTACTCATGAATATGCTAAGAAAAACTAGAATGAATATTAAGATCTTCAGTGAACAGCGACTTAAATTTCAACTTGTTTGTTGTTTGAAGACTTGGAATAAAGGACACAAGTCATATGAACGATACCTTCCTGCTGCTTTTATGATAGTTATGATGGTTTTATGATGATTAAGTCATTAAGTTAAAATAATATATATACACATACACACACACATACTGTATATATTTTGAAAATATTTCCATGTATATATTTATATTCATTTAATTTATATTATATGTGAATATTTTAAATGTATAAATTAAACATATTTTTCTTAAATATATACATGCATGTGTGTAATGTATGTGTAACTTTTATTTTGGATGCGATTAATCAAGATTAATCATTTGGCAGCACTATTAAAACGCAAAATTATTCAGATACAAACCACACAAAAACTTCATGCAAATATATCACAGCGTGTATTTCCTCATGCATTTCTGTCAAACTCTTACTTTCAGTTTCAATTAAGCAGCAAGTCATTAGTGAGAAATGAGAGTCATTACACTCAGAATCACAATCCTGCCCACAAAAATATACTCTTTAAAATCAAACTCCACCAAACACACAGAAGTGCTTCATCAGTTCGGCCTGCTTCTTTTACAAAAAACAAATGAACTTTGAATCAATTCTTGCCAAATGATCGTTGCATTTACAAAATGAATGAAGGTTGATGCTGATGCTCTGAACAGCGTTTCAGTCACACACCTGACGTGTTTGTGTGTGTTTCAGACGAGTCTAGACAGCAGCGTTTGAGGAAGATGAAAGGCAGGAAAGGGATTAGGAATATCTGAGGCGTCTCACACACACACACACACACACACACACACCTGCCACAGGTGAGAATCACGACACACATTCAGATGCACAGCGGTCTGTTGCACAAAAGAAAGACGCACATCCGTGGCATTAGAAGGCTTTGTGTTTGAAATGCGGCTCGCATCACAGTTTAAATGTGGCCTGCAGGTGCAGATACTTCAAATACTGTATTAAAAAACCTGCTCTGCGCCATGCTGAATAATCACATATAATCACAATTATTTTGCAATTAAATCAAGCATCATCTTGAACATCTGATTCATCAGCGCATGTCATTTTAAGTAAACAAAAGACTAATGCAAAAAGTAAAATACAGTAAAAATCTATTTGAAAATAAGTTTTTACTTCACACAATGATTTAATCATTTTCATGTATATAGTATATTCATACACCACTACATAAACAGCACTTATCTGCATACACTGTTGAAAAGTTTAGGATTTCCCTTCTGCTCACCAAGACTGCATTTGATTAAAAATACAGTAAAAACATTACAAATTATTTCAATTTAAAACAGCTGTTTTCTATGTGAATATATGTTAAACTGTAATTTATTGCTGTGATCAAAGCTGAATTTTCAGCATCATCAACACTGAAAACAGTTGTGCTGCTTCATATTTTTGTGAAAACTTATAAAAGTTTAAAAATATACAAATATACTGTGCTGATAAATCACAATGACAGCAGGTAAATTTAGAAATGTCTGTCCAAACGTTTGCATATACTGGTGTGATCAAAACCAGCATCTGCAGTTTGAGTCAGAACATTAAGGACTCTCATGAAACAGATGTGTCTGTGAGCATCCACTGGCCTGACTCATTCTCTGACTGAACACCTTTACAGGTGAGGGAGTCTGTCTGTCTGTCTGGGAGCAGGTGGGCGGAGTCAGACAGGTGATGACACGCTGTAATGCAGGACTCAGAAGCAGGTCATCTGAACTCCTGCAAGGCTGCAGATTTAACTAATGTTTCAAATATTGAAAGACTCACAATATCATCCAAAAAAAAAAAAAAAAAAGATTTGAATTTAGCTTTAATTTGTGGCTTTTAGTTGGTTCATTAGCTCTGAGTCCATCTGCACGAACGCTCAAAAAAACAGGGTCTGTAAGATTTTGTAATGTTTTTAAAATAAGTCACCAAGGCTGCATTTATTTAATTAAAATACAGTAAAATCAGTAAAACTGTGAAATATTATTTCACTTTAAAATAGCTGTTTTTTATGTGAACATATAGTAAAATGTAATTTATTCCTGTGATCAAAGCTGAATTTTCAGCATCATTACTCCAGTCTTCAGTGTCACATGATCTTCAGAAATCAGTATAATATGATGATTTTCTGCTCAAGAAACATTTCTGATTATTATCAATGTTGGAAAGAGTTGTGCTGCCCAATATTTTTGTGCAAACTGTGATACATGTTACTTTCAGGATTCACAGATGAAGAGAAAGTTCAAAAGAACAGCCTTTATTAGAAATCTTTTCTAACATTATAAATGTGATTACTGTCACTTCTGATCAATTTAATGCATCCTTGATGAATACTATACTATATATATAAACTACAAAAAAAAAAAAATGTGTAGTTTTTAAACAAATACCTGGGTCATATATCATACTGAAAAAAAAAGAAAAAGAAATTATAATTGACATAAAGAAAATAAGAAATTGTTTAGGACCTTTAATATGTAATGCATTCAGTCACTATTTTAAAATAAACATTTTTATATTTTATTTTTATGCCATTAAAATGTTTCTTGTACAAAACTTAATTTATGATGACTTGAATAAAAAAAAAAAATAAAAAAAAAAATCATCATGTTTCCTATTCCTAACCGGTTTTATCAGCTTCACTTTAGTTGTGCTAGTTTTGGCATCTGTGATGTAAACTAAACACTATTAGCCAATTTAAACACAGAACATGTCCTTCAAATACATTCCAACTCAACTTCCTTTCCTCATCAAGAAATACGTCAACATGACGCAGTAAGCATTTGATGCAGTCAAAATCCAGTGAAATGTAAGAAATGACCCCTGTGTGTGACAACAGCCCAATGCTATCGACGCTCAAACCCCCCACGGGCTTCCAAACCCTGGACAAAATGTTCTGGAACATGTTCACTAAAATATACAATATCCTTCAGCAGCCCAAACTCTCTTCCAACCCTGAACGACCTTCAGTCGAGAGTCTGCTGCCTGTGAGAGGTGAGCGATGATTGGTCACTTCAGCCGCCCTCCCGCGGAGCAAAGCATGCTGGGACGCCGCAGGAGTCATCTCTCAATCACCAGACCGCCGGGACGGGAAACAGATGGATTATCTGCATCCAGACAGACACAAACATGACCTCTGACCTCCTAACGAAGGTCACAACCTCTTTGGAATTCACTGTTACTTCACCGCGATTCGAATTCCAAAAAAACTCCTGAAGATTCCAAAAATACTTCCAGTCTGACCGCAAATTAATCAAACCGGAACAAACACGGAGTGTTTCCCAAACATTCCCGAGATGCTCCAAAACAAGCGCACATATCAGATGGTGTCTACACTGCTCCTCCCTGCTAATGTGTTTATAAAAAGCAACACTAATAAGATTTTAATGCAGTTACGCAATTCCAAAAAAAAAAAAACGAACATTAACGAACAGCAGGCCAGAGGCTGCTGGGAAAAAATGTTGGCAATGCAAACGATAACAAACTTCTCTCGAGCCTTTCCAAAATCAACTCATATTTAAATGTCAATGCTGATGAAAAATCCATTTTTTCCATTTCCAAGCTGGCAGTGTGAGAGTTATGTAACAGAAGCGGTGCATTGTGAATGTTTGAATGAGTCCCACAGGATCTGCAGGGACACAATAATTATAAAAATAAAACATGCATGTGATGATGAATCTGGACTGAATGTGCAACAGCAAAGTCGATTATACTGTTTGGCGTCATAATTAACCACAGAATGATGAGATTGGCCAATCAGAGTGAAGTATTTCAGAGATAATGAGGGTCCGGCGCTCACCCAGAACCAGCAGCTAAAGCAGATTATATCATAACCACATCAGACCTTCCCATCCTCCAGTTCCTGCAGGAAAACCCCAGCTCTGCTTCTCCAGGACGTTACCTCTGCCGCCTTCTTCCTCTCAGTCTGACATGTACAGTACATTCATGAATTTGGCAGATGCTTTTATTGAAAGCATACAGGGTTTGCTTTTTATCAGTTCATGCATTCACTGAGATTCAAACCCATGATCTCAACACTCTTCTTCAGATCTTTACATTTTTCTTTACCATACATGATCCTTTTTGAACATCAATCCAAAAAAAAAAAAAAAGATTATATGATTTGCACAGAATTTAAAAAAAATAAATAAATCCTTTTAAAAACTAATAATTTAATAAAAATGTTAAATGCAATCTTAAGAAAATAAAAAATATAGAATACAATATATTTAATAATGTAATACTTTAATGTGTTTTTATCTACTCATACTGTACATTATAATTTATGATTTATTTGAGTGTTTAGAGTTAGATTTTTCATTTAGAATATTTTTTTTAAAGAAATAAATACTTTTATTCAGCAAGGATGCATTATAATATAATGATATAATGTTACAATTTATGCTATATAATATAATATTACAAGATATTACAAATATAATGTTACAAAATATATTATTAACATTATATTTCATTATAGATTTCTATTTCAAATTAATGCTTTTTGAAGGATTCTGAATAATTTCTGAAGGATCACTGAAGACTGGAGTAATGATGCTGAAAATTCAGCTAGATCACAGCAATAAATTACATTTGAATATTTATTCAAACAGAACATAATTATTTTAAACTGCAATTTTTTTTTTTATTTTTTTACTGTATTTTAGATCAAATAAATGCAGCCTTGTTGAGCAGAAAACATTACAAATTAATTTGTAATTGCATCTTTAAATCCTTTTTAAAAAAATTTTTCACATGCATAATTTCTTTCAATTTTTTCTAAGAAAGAGTCACTAGCTAAGCGGTTGCATTAATTGCTCAGTTAATGACAGTTGTGGAGGATCAGCGGGACAGAGGTGTGTGTTTAAGTCTGTCCTGTGGGTTCTCACGCTGGGTGGAGATCGAGTCTAGAGACCTCAGCACAGAGAGCACAGGAAAGCCACTCAGTGTTCCCTTCCTGCGTTTCTGCACAGAGAGCGATAGTGTGTGTGTGTGTGTGTGTGTGTGTGTGTGTGTGTGTGTGTGTGTGTGTGTGTGTGTGTGTGTGTGTGTGTGTGTGTGTGTGTACTGCGTTTCCTTAATTACACCAGAAAGTTGCACAGAAAACTCCCATGATCCTGGAAAAACCGAAAGGACACGATCTATACTCTAAACAATGCAACAGAACCGAAACACACCAAACAAACTCCACCTAAAGTCACAGCTCAAGCCCTGCTCTCCGTTAGGAAATCCTGTTACGTAACTGTGGGAATGATTTGATCGCAAAGATCTTTTTAGGAAAAAGACGGATGAATGAATCTCATATTCAGGAATTGACCTTCTGTGAAAAAAACTGGAGTCTCCACGTCTCCAGACATCCTCCTGGTTTACATAAGACCTGAAACCACACGGTCATGAAGAGGGAAAAGAAACAATGCAACACTTCTGTTCAAATCAAACATGAGATGTATAACGTCCCTCCAATAACAGCGACGGATCTGGAGAACTGTATCGCTATCAGGAGACATGGAGGACATTGCTTTAATGCAAAGCAGTTGGTGTTCTCTCTTTCAGAACAAAAGCTCTATGCTTGACTAAATTCATTTTCAATCAAAACTAATGGGATTTAGGCATAATTGTGCCAAAATCCTAAAAATGTAAAAAATCAGTCATCAAAGACTTAAGTATGAAAGTGATCAGTAAATCTATAATAGCTGGATTTCTATATGAAGCTTAAAATTATTCACCAGCTTATAAAACTCTCTCTGGTTCTTTAGAAAGCAGGACTCCAGAAGTGTTTTAGAAAGATCTCAACGGGTTGACATCCGGTGAGTTACCGTTCTCACCTGACCTTCTCATGTGACCCCTGACCTGCTGTCACCATGCCAACAGGCTCAGGTGCGAGCGAGGGCTGTCCTACCTGAGCGGAGCGGTCCGGGAGCCGGTAGTTCTGGTTCTGGAGGAAGCGATAGCCGTCTTTGGCCAGCTTCTGGACCATCTCCAGCCGCGAGAAGTCATCCGGAGTCCGGAGAGTGCAGACGCCCGCCTGCTGCAGAGAAAACAGATACTTCAGTCCACAGTCCCACGACATCACAGTTACTGCCAGAGACACGGAGAACACACATCCATGCTCTCACTCGTTCATCTGTGTGAGTCTCTGGAAGAGACTCGGAACACATTGAGAGAGTGTTTGAGGGACAGAGGGGGAGGGGCGTGCCTGTGTGGCTCCGCCCACAAGAGGCAGGGACAGATGATTGACAGCATCTACAGTACACCTTAGAGAACGAGAGAGACTTTACTACTTGTAATCATATTTTGTGTTTATATCATTTGCTTGCACTTCACATTATTTATTTGTTACTTGAAGAAAAAAAACAACAAAAACAACTACAACAACTGTTGTCATTAACTATAGATAAAACAAAGTAAAACTATTAAAAACATTTTTGGTTAATTAAAAACAGAAGTGGACATAAAAAATATATAAAAAGTAGATGAACAATAAAAATAAAAATAACTGAAATAAGTTTAAACTAAAGTGCTTAAATTACTAATTGGAAATAAATAAAATATACAGCTTAACCTAAAACTGAAATAAAAAAAAATTAAATAGTAATACAAAAAAGTAAAAAGTATAAAATTACTAAACATTATAATAAAATGAACTAAAACTGAAAATATAAAATAAAAGCTAATTCTGTGGTGTTTATTTTGTATTCTATTTTTTTATTTGCATTGATAAAAATACTGTACTTCAAACAAATATGCTATCTTTTGTTATTTGAAATAAAGCTGACTTTAAAAAAAAATATCAAAATTAGATGAACAACTTAGAGTAAATAAAAATAAAAAATGCTTCCTTGCCAAGTATCTGAAATAAGTTTAAGCTAAAGCACTTAAATTACTAATTGGAAATAAATAAAAACTAAAACTAAACCAAAACTTAAATAAAAGTACAAAAAAATATAAAACTAATAAAAATGACAAAACCACAAAATTACTACAAATTTAACTAAAATTAAACAAACAAAGATCCTTCAAACAAATATGCTAATTAAAAAACTAAATCAAAATGAAAAATTAAACTCAAATATAAACAAATGAAACTTAACTAGTAAAAAATGACAAAAGTGCAAAATTAAAAAAA
Source organism: allo-octoploid hybrid of Carassius auratus x Cyprinus carpio (assembly GCA_024542945.1). Taxonomy (NCBI): domain Eukaryota; kingdom Metazoa; phylum Chordata; class Actinopteri; order Cypriniformes; species allo-octoploid hybrid of Carassius auratus x Cyprinus carpio. Next base: position 1,694,182 of record CM045062.1, read on the forward strand.
TAAATAAAAATAAACTCAAATTAAACTCAAACCTGAAAATATGAAAATAAAAGTTTTATGAAGATTTATTCAAAATATTAATAATCCTACAATGGTGGTTTGTGTTGTGTTTATTTTAAATTGTAAATTCTTATTTGCATTGATGAAAAAATACTGAACGTAAAACAAATAAAGTAAAACTTAAAGCTATATAGAAATATTAACAAAAACAAGGAAAGGAAAAAGCATGTAAAAAAAATTACTAAAACTACAATGAAAACTGAAAATATAAAAATTAAAGCTCATTCAAAATATTAATGAATAAAAAACAATTATTTTAAAAATGAACAAACACAGTATTCAATATCACCTTTTTCTGTACTTTTAATATTTTACAGCTTGTCAATGTTTTATATGTTAATAATCCTGCCATTAAAGCTTTGTCTCTATATTTGAGAGAAGCCAGTGTTGTTATCGTTAGCTGAAACAAACTTTTAAAAATAATTTTGATTGAACTAGAGTTGAAATAATATTAAATATAAATATTTTTAGACGAAAAACCTAAACTTAAAAAATGAAAATGATAAATGTTGCTTTTGCAACTAACTGATATAAGCTTTAATTACCAAACGTAAATTGAAATAAAAGCAATTTAAAGCAACTAGAAAAATAAATAATAAAAATTACAAAAGCACATTAAATTACTAATAAAAACTAAAATTAAAATGAGAGCTGAAAGTATTAATACACAGTAAAATAAGAATGATAAAATAGAAAAAAATAAGAAATCAGATGATCTGAGAGTGAACGATGGGCTTTTAAAGCTCTAATGCTGAACACACACAGATAAAGCTCATGTCTCTCAGTTATCATCAGAGTCCTGAGTGTTTATTTACTCAGCGCTGTGTTTGGATCGACCCAAAGCACCGCAGGGTTCCTGTGAGCTAAACTGCCTTCCCACAAAACCATCCCAGACCAGCACGGGCCGGACCGAAGCTAAACAGACACACAGCGCTGTCAAAATACAGCCATTCAGAGCAACAGACACGGAAAAACACAAGCCGCTGCTCATGAATATGATCAGTTACTCCGAGCTAATAGTGATGCCGAAATATCCATTCATGAAGACCATGTGACTAAACACACTGTAATTAGACACAACAGCTGCTTCAGAGACGATGTCTGAGATGAACCAGTGATAGTGTCTTTAGCCGTGTTTGCTAAGCAAAGACTTTAAAATGAACCCAGACACTAAAATCCTCGAGTGTTAGAGTTGTGTTGAATTGTATCAGTTCATTAGGATTGTGTTATTGAAGACAACTTTGATTTGATTTGAATTATAGTTTTTTAATCAAATTTTCCCTTCAGTTTTCTTTGAAAATATAAACTCAAGAGTTTAACTGAAACACTGCAATATTGCATCAAAGTGAAAAATTATTAAAACATGTAATTCAACTACTTAATTATAATTTAGTTATTTAATTTTTTTGTTTTTATAATACTATTATAAATAACAAATTGTATAATCATTTTTATACGTTTGTAATCATAAATAATATAATAGCATAACAGTGACAACATACCGCTCATGCTGTTTATAACTTTTTATGTTTTTCTGTGCCAATGCAACTTTAAGGTTTTACTGAAAATAAATGAAAATAAAAATTAATTAATTAATTAAAAAAAACTATAATTAAAATTAATGATTTGTTATTATTTTATTATAATATAACAATATTATCCTTGCATAAACTGTAAATAATTCATGCAACAACAGAAAATGCAAAAAAAAGAAAAAAAGTTCAACAGCAATATTGCATGAAAAAAATTAATTCCTTTAAAAACATACTAATTTAAAAACAAAAACAAATGTTGATTAAAAAATGTCTAAACTGTAAAGAACTAATGCAAAAAAAATATTCTAAAAATATAAAAATAAAATATTCTTTATAACTAATTATTTTTCCATAATAGACTGTTTCGATCTTATTCAGAACATTAACTTTCCAACTCACACTCATTGTCAAACACTTGATCTGGTCTGTACATCTGGTTTGAATAATATCTCCGTCAGTGGTCTGGCTATTCCTATCTCTGACCACAATCTTATTATTTTTGATTTTACATTTATCTGTCCAACCAAATGCACTGATAACATAACTATTTCATATCGTCATGTAAATGCTGTTGATACCAGTACATTTTCGGCTTCTGTTGCTCCCTCTGCTGTTCCTGAAGTTTTAAATTTTACCAGTCCATCTATGATTTATGATATGTACCATTCTCTTATTACTAACATCCTGGATGAGTATGCTCTGATTAGGACCAGGTCTGTTCCCTGGTCTCACTCCTCTCCTTGGTTTAATGCAGAGCTTCATGCTATGAAAGCAAAAAGCAGACTTGAAACTTGAATGTCTTTTTAGGAAAATGGGTTTAAATGGATACTGCACCCCAAGATGAAAATTTAGTCATTAATCACTTACCCCCATGTCGTTCCAAACCCATAAAAGCTCTGTTCGCCTTCGGAACACAATGTAAGATATTTTGGATGAAAACCTGTAGGCTTGAGACTTTCCCATAGACTGCCAAATAAATATCAGTGTCAAGGTCCAGGAAAGTATGAAAAGCATCATCAGAATACTCCATCTGCCATCAGACGTGCAATCTGGGTTATATGAAGCAACAGGAACACTTTTTGTAAGCAAAGAAAACAAAAATAACGACTTTATTCAACAATTCCTTTGTCTACAGTCTCCTCTGTGTCTCTCTTTATATCACCGTATGCTGTGTATGCTCTTCTGTATCATCCGCGCCACAAGGATGCACTGTTTTATTTAAAATCAAAGCTAAATACACGTAGAAACAGCGCATCCTTGTGGCGCGGATGATACAGAAGAGCATACGGTGATATGGAAAGACACAGAGGAGACTGTAGACAAAGGAATTGTTGAATAAAAACAAAAAGTGTTCCTGTTGCTTCATATAACCCAGATTGCATGTCTGAAGGCAGATGGAGTATA